>QLTV01004086.1:4639385-4708065 GCA_003457575.1 Thermophis baileyi
ATGACAGACTCAATAATTCCTCTGTAGAACTGTATCAGCAGCTCCTTGGGCAGTTTGAGCTTTCTGAGTTGGCACAGAAAGAACATTCTTTGTTGTGCTTTTTTGATGATGTTTTTGATGTTAGGTGTCCATTTTAGATCTTGAGAGATGGTAGAACATGGAAATTTGAAGCAAATCAAAGGAACCTGGAGTGTGCCTACCCTGCCAGGTTGAATTGGCCAGGCAGATACAGCTGGTCCCTCAAGTAATCAGGCCCTATGTTAGGTAGGGCTGATGATGCTAGTCAAAGATGCTAAGTCACTTCTTCTTTTTCATAGCTAATACAACTGTAACAGGAAATCACGGAAGGCAACAACACAACACTCCCAGCTCCCAAGTGCAGGTCCATGAAAGAAGGCAGTGCTTTTGCAGAAGAAATGGGTGAATCCTTCACTCTGGTTTCCTGGCTCAAGTTTCCATTTTTCTTCAAGGAAATCATCTGAGATGGGGGGATTGCAGTACAACTGTGGAATACAGAATGGTGGAAAAGAGAAGCACTGTACCTTCATTTAGGCACAGCAAAATGTTATGTGTGCAATTTCTCCTCCCATCACCAGTAGTCCATGTTGACCATGTGGCCTTTGACCAGTTGTGTAAACAGAAGAGGAATTGTTCAGCTTTTGTCTGATTCTGCATCCCAGATTTTCCTAATTTGGTGCTGCCTATAAATGTGCTAGGTGAAGTGGAAGAAGGTGGTCATATCACAATAGGGTGACAATCTGCACGTTGCCTGAATTACAACTCCTGGAATTTGTTGGAACTGTTCGAGTTGCATAGTTTGACAACATCTGAAGGAAGCACCAACCTTTGTTAGATCTTGCCTTGTGCCTCCTTGAAGAGGGTTCCGATCAGGGGTGGGTTCCTCCCGGTTCGGACTGGATTGCCCGAACCATTAGCGACCCGCTGGTGATGTCACGGATCCGGTTCGGTCGGTGCCGGTCCGTGGGTGGCGCGCCGCCATCTTTTTTTTGTGAAATTTTTACTGTTTGGAAGGTTTTTCCTGTTCTGCTGCTTGAAAAAGGGCCCTCCCACCCGCCCCTGGGTTTATACTGACCTTTATTCCTTCGCCCGAAGCACAGCTGATCAGCTCCTTTGGGCTGATTGCAGCTACTGAGCATGTGTGGAAGCAAAATTGTGCGAGGGAACGCGAGGAAACAAAACGTCGCAATGCGAACCGGTGGGGAAGGTAAGTGGAACCCACCCCTGGTTCCGATGCTTGTTACAGTACAATATTGCATACGTTTGTGAGATCTGACTCACAAACTTTCCATCACTAGGTGGCAGGGCAATATAACCTTTAAATCAAGCCTGTTCTGGTTCAAAGCAACCTGAAGTTCGTGTTTTATGATTTTTGATGGCACAGTTCCTTCCGAGTCCTTTTACAAGTTCCATGTAATTCAATGCAATCTTTGGTTTCTGAGTAAACATGTAGGCTCATCAGGTGAAGGCCTCAGTTGCAAAGTTTCCTGTTGCAGTGAGAAGATAAGATGAGTCCCAAACTTACAAATCTCCTTGGGGCTTCTCATCTGGCAATATCCCTGCCAGTGAAGTTATTTGAACAAAAGAAAAGTAGGGGGATTATTGTCACAAACAATAATCTCAGGAAGTATAACACTAAGAATGCAATGTAATGTTACTGGTTTAATTCCCTTTACTTTGGACAGATAATTAGGATCTCAGTTCAGGATACCCTGCTACAATAGAAGGGGGTCTTTGAGAGAGTTTGGGGTAAGTTTACGGTATATCCCTGTGTTGACTGGCAACTCAGTGTGTCTATAAGATGTTGTGTAAAGATGTTGTGTAATCCATAGCTGGAAGATACAAAAGACTTTTCAAACAAGGAAACAGTGTGTTAAAATCTGACATTCTTAATATCCTGTCTTGTTTTAATAATAGATACTAGACAGAAAAGATTTGTTGGCTTATTTATCTATTTGACTTATACTCTCCTTTCTAGACTGATGAGCATTCAGAGTAGCTAACAAAATTAAGGTGAAAAACTACTACTATTAAAAATCTACTGCAACATTCCTCAGGTATGAAGGAAGTGAGGTTGTAATACCTGGAATTACAGCTGAACTTGGGTGGTTGAACTAAAAGGCCAATGGCCAAGATGCTGATTCCCACTGGGATGGATAATACGGTATGCCTTAAATGGGGTTGGGAGCCATATTGGACCCTCCAATCAGAGCTCCATGTGATCTTTCTTGGAATTTCTTGGGCTCTTGGAAAAAAAAGATTTCTTGGTTTCTGTAATTCTTGACTGATTTCCTATTGTACTAAATTCTGTAATATAGTACAACAGGAGATCACTTAATAACTCAGAAAAGTATTTCCCTGTTTGGGTAAAACCTTGCTAGGATTTCATCCTAAATCCCATTTATTTCTCTAAATACATAGGACAGATTTCTAAAGTGACCAGATCTGGACTGTAAATCTCTAGACTGACACTAGATGACAGCAGAGACATATGGAACCTACCAATTGCAGCTCTGGAGTTTTGCAGTCCTGACTATAGCCTTAGGAACTCAGCTGAATGTCTAAATAGGATGTAGTCTGAACTTCATCTTACGTCTTTATATTCTTTGTCTGTTCAGCTTTTCAAATTTAAATCCAACAGAGCTTGCTTTCCCTTAAAACATTGTACATATTATATTTCAATAAATCAATGGTGCCGATACATCACTGTATCTTTGGACTTAATTGACTTAAGAAAGGGATGGTAACTTTTATTTTTTCACTTTAAAATGTGATAATCTGGTATTTAAGGAACCTATTGCTGAGTGTGGCCATGAACAAGGATCCTCGACATTGTCTCTGAATTAGACCACTATAGCATTATCTGCTGCTCTAGAGTACTAGCATCAGTTCACACCTACTTTTGCAAGCACTCACTTTAACCTGGTTATTTGTATAACATCTGCTGGAAGTTAGTACCTCCCTGAAGATCCCTGAGGACCGTCAACTGGCTTACATCAATAAACCACCAGCACCTGGAACTAGACCTAAACTTGACCTCTATTCTCAACTGATCCATCACCAGAAGGAGTTCTTTGAAGGACAAGGAAATGGTAGTCATTCCGAAGGTAGCTAAGTAGTCATTTCGGAGTGGTAAGATAACACAACCATCTGGTTTGAATCTGGTTCTTAAGTGTAAAGTTGTTGTTGTTATTGATTTGAATGGCAGAGGCTCACCGTTTTTAGTGGGAACACGTATTTCCCTAGTATTTCACCTAGCAATGTTTTGTTAAATGCGAAGTAAGAACTTAATGTGTTCAATCTGGCATTATTGAAAATAACCCCTATGCCTCCCCCCCCCATATACTGACTTCTGGGATGTTGTGTAATCCTATACAAAGGGAATTCAAGTGATTCTACTTATGAATGAGAAGATAAGAGGTTTCTTTCCTGATGTTTTGAAATCATTACTGACAATTGAATAGAAGTACCTGTTACTTTTCTTCAGAGAAAAAAGTTGGGTGGTCCTGGCTAGAGTAAATTGGTCTTCTGTGGCTACTTTCTTAGCCTTCCACTAAAGCACACAGTCTCTAGATTTGTACTTCTAGGGACCAGCACGTAACTCTCACTGTGGAGAGAAGGCAAAGGAAGGCAAAATGAGAAGTCACATCACCCAGAGCTAACTTTGGTGATTTAATTTGGAATTTCATATATGTGTTATATATATTGCTTATATGTGTTATATCCTATGACTATCACTAAGTGTTGTATCTAATAATTTATGATGAATGTATTTTTACGATGACTATGATCATGATTTATCACTTATTGCTTGTATGTACACTGAGAGCTTATGCACCGGAGACAAATTCCTTGTGTGTCCAATCACACTTGGCCAATAAAGAATTCTATTCTAATTCTATTCTGTTCTTGAATGCTTCATGAGTGTTTCCTATGCAGTTTTTGCTAACTCACACTCCACACAAATAGCACAGACCACTAGACTTCTGAAATCTGAAGAATTAAACCTGAATAAGGAGAGCTCTAATAAAACTTACCCATTCATCTGCATATTTTGCAACATGTTACTTTGCAGGATGCTCAAAGTCCAATCTTCTCGGATTAAAGATGTAGCGTCCTATTGTTATGTCAGCCTTTGATGAGTCTTTTCCCCATATTTGAGGCCTCTTGATGTGTTGTGCCTGT
Source organism: Thermophis baileyi (assembly GCA_003457575.1). Classification (NCBI taxonomy): domain Eukaryota; kingdom Metazoa; phylum Chordata; class Lepidosauria; order Squamata; family Dipsadidae; genus Thermophis; species Thermophis baileyi. The sequence continues at coordinate 4,643,589 of QLTV01004086.1, forward strand.
AACTCCTGTCATGTCTTTTCATCTCATGCCTTCCCAGAGGACTGATATTTGTTTCCCATTACCCCTTCCCTTTCATTTCTTCATTGCTTTTGACATGAAAGTACCGTTGCCTATTTTCCTTTACTTGGCAAACTTGAAAATAAGCTTCTGGCCTATTTTTATACACCAAGGCCTGAAGGAGCAAATCCAGGGCTAATGACACCCCTCATCTGCTTTCATTCATCTGTGTGCATGAATGAATTAAATCAATTACAATGAAAATGGGACGTGTATATTGTTTCAGAGAATAGGCATTTAGTTCCTCCAGAGGAAGGTCCTGCTGTTTTGACACACTGGGGATGGAGAGATGCTCTGGTGGAGCTGGTGAACCTGCCCTCATTCATTCGACTTTCCTCTATTATTACCCTGTTGCACAACTTAAAGATGGTTTTGGATATGAGTGGTTTTGATTCTGTTTGAAACTACCCTTACTAATGAACGCACCGATTCTCAGAGGGCTGTAACATTGCTCCTGTCTAAATTAGGCCAATGGGGGAGTTATTAACTGCATGTGAGTGCAGTGGGCGGAGACTGGATTGTCAAACTATAGCAGTGTTGGCGAACCTTTTTGGCACCGAGTGCCGAAACGGGAGCGTGCGCATGTACATGGGGGAATTCCAGAAACCGGAAGAGCAACTCCCTGGCGCGCACACATGGGAGCACTGGAAACTGGAAAAGCAGTTCCCCAGCATGCATGCGCGCGCCGGGAGGCTGAGCTTCCGGTTTCCGACATGCGCATGTGTGCCGGTCACCTGGTCTTCCAGTTTCTGGCGCTCCCGCGCGCACGAAGACCATCTGGCAGAACCTGGAAGAGCAACGGGTGATGGCTGGCGTGCCCGGAGAGATGGCTCTGCGTGCCACTTCCGGCACACGTGCCATAGGTTCGCCATCATGGAACTATAGGATCCCCTATATGAGGATCCCCACTAAGTAGCAAAAGAAAGCTGGTGAGTATTTTGAGATGCTGCTTTTTCATGCCTCGAAGAGCACCAATATGGCCTGACTCTTCTAGGGCTGTCAAGCATGTGACCTGATGCTGTGGGTGATCTGCCACCAAAGGTGATGCTTGGGACTCCTCAGACAAGGTGCACAGGCTTCATTGTAGAAGAGACAATGAATCAGACTAAGGAGTGAACCCTTGCAGCCCTGCAGGAACATCAAATTATGAGTCCGAACACACAGACTACGGATCTGTGTTTGAAAGTACCAAGCTGCTTTTGGCTAATGTGGCAAATGGGGGACTTCAAATAAATCTACAGGTCCTTCTTCTACTGGATTTGTGGGAGAATTGCTCTAGCAAGTGGCCTCGTCTGTTCATCAGCTCCTTCAGATGAGGACAAAGATAGTAACTTTGCTCTCATTCACCCACTGCTCTAACAATGGTTTCCTGTGGCTCAGAGCGAGTGAGGCATTCATGTTCATTCCAATCATGTCCAAGTTGTCACAAAACAGAGAGGGGGATGCAGGAGAGGTGTCATTGTCCCATTTTTTTGAGGTGAACAACTCTGTGTAGAGCAGCAGCCTACCCCATCACTAAACTACAAGAGTTACTTTCTGGAAAAGAAACATTAGCGGTGTGATCAATAGCTCCATAAGGATAATGAGATTCATTCCTTTTTGAGTGATTGATTATAATGCTTAATGATCCCAAGATAAATCATCCATATTGTTCAGGGTGATTAGTTTCCAATCTGGACCTTCAGGTCTTCCAATGGTGCACTTGTTGTCACCCACCTTATTGTGGTTGTCCTCTTTTTCTTTTTCTTCCACAATTCCCAGTATCATGAACTTCTCAAGGGAGCTGGGTATTTTCTTAATGTGTCCACAATATTATAATTTGAGTCTGGTCATATGTACTTCAGATGAGAATTCTGTCTTGATTTGTTCTGTTTGGGTTTGGTTTTTTAAAAAATTTGGTTTGGTCTTTTTTTTTAATTTTGTTATCCATAGCATAGTCTATGATAGAATCATAGAATCTTCTTGCTGGGAACAGCATGAACTGCCAATAAAGGGAATCGTGGATTTGCCATTGTTTCAAAAGCTGTGTGGATGGATGCCTTATAATTACTGTTTTTATTTATCAAAGCTTTCCAAGGGACCCTGTGAAAAAGGGCAACCATGGATTGCAGTGTAAAAGTAGAGGCAACCACATGGTAGCAGTACCCTTTCATACTTGTTCTGCAGGGATTTAATGATTACCCTCGAGTGGGTTGCTTGTGTTGGAACCTGCACAAAAGTCTAACTAAAAAAAAAAATTAGTCATAATGATTATTCAAGAATGCTGGTGGAGGACTACTTTCCAAATCTATGATTCCTACCCAAAGGTAGAATCATTCATGAGGACTAGCACCCAATGACATAACAGCAAATATTGGTCTCACTTGACAGATGTGTGGCCAAAGTACCACCTTCCAGCTTAATTTCCCACCATTCTGATGGTATCAGTAGTAAATATGGACACATCCCTGCCCTTTGCACCTGTGGCAAAGCCCATACTTACTTTTGGATGGCAAGAAAATCTGTGCTGTGTCTGCTATAAATGCTTTAGATGAATCTAAAATGAACATGATGATATAAGTGGGAGCTAATTGTTTGCATTCTCTCCAGCCCTTGACATCTGTCCCTCTGTTAAACGTGACCTTGATCTCTGCACAACAAAATTCTAAACTTGATCTCAATGCATTGTTGGAAACAGCTGTCCATAAGAGAGTTGGAAGAAACAGATCTCTGGTATGAAGACCTTAGTATTGAAGAAAGATACACATTCTAGTTTTCTATTCGGCACACATATTCTGCTTCCAAAGAAAGAGCCATATAGGAAAAGAGGGAAGTGCAAGCAAAAAATAAAAATAAAATGGAAGACAGAGTCCTTTAGCTTTTGTGGAGAACATGCTGTGTTGCTGGCTCCCAGGACTGGACTTCGAAAGCCAGGAGATGCTTCAGAGGAAAACTGCTGCCTTAAAATAAACTGAGCAAGGGAAGGAGAGCAGAAGGAAGTATAGAGGAATAAAAAGAAGAGGAATGAAGTCTGCCAGCTGGTTATATTTCAAAACAAAAGTGTTTCAAAAGCTCAGCTGTTCCTTGATGTGTCAACAGATGTTGCCAGGTGCTGTATGAGGCCTGTGCAAATTTCCACACAGAAATTTAACACTTAGGGAAGCTGAATATGCATCTCTAGTAACGGTAGAAGTAATGATCTCATGATATAAAGTACTTATAAGAATATATATTCCAACAAATGTTGGTATTAGCCAAACATGCATATGCAATATGATTGTCTCAGGATTCATTGTTAATCAATGAGCAAATCTAGTGTGGAACTTCCATTCATTTGTCAAACATTTACAAAATCTCTGCATCCATTTTTATAGCCTGAAGTAATGCCTTGGGGTCTTAAATCTGAGATCATATATAATGTAGCTTATAATAGATATTAAAGGCAATTGAAAAACATGCATAAGTAATTGTGCGGATTGAGGGTGGCCTAATGTATTTTGATTTAATTTCAATTTCATGCAGTTGCTGGTGCTTTATAAGGTTCAAGATTCATCAGAAGAACATTATAATAAACCACTTCTACAATTTCAGGATCCCTCTTTGGCCTAGTACTATACTACTATTTTGTATCTTCTCTCAGACTAATAGAAATAGAAATGATGGCTGATGGAATCCACAGATCAATGCATATTGTGATACAATCATTATAGTTGGATGCAAGGAAATATGTCAAGGAACTTGTTAATTATATTACAATAAGTTTTTGTGTTGCCATCAGGAATATCCAAGATGGATAATAAATTAAAGCAAAACCAACAAACCACAAATAAGGAACAATTAAAAACATACAAATAGGAAAACTGAGAGCTAAACAAATAATTTAATAAAACAGTGAAATTCTGGAAGTAGAAAATAAATGCCATGCAGTTTCAAACTGGGCCAGGCTTAGGATGTATGCCTTATACGATACGATAGGCCTATATCAAAGTGTTTTCTTCAGGAAAAAAAAATGCTGACAATAAAGAGTTTCTAGCAGGATCCATTGCTCAAGTGCTTTCTCTGGATCCCTGATGAGTGTTCCCCTTTGTTACATTGTTTTTTCAGTCTTTCTTCTGTTCCTAGCTTTCCCAGCTAATGTCTGAAGAGCCTTCAGAAGCTTTCATACAAGCACTCTGTGAGACCCATAGGCTATATACTGTCTAGAGCAGAGGTATCCAATCTTGGCAACTTATAAGACTTGTGGACTTCAACTCCCAGAATTCCCCAGCCAGCATAACTAGCTGGGGAATTCTGGGAGTTGAAGTCCATAAGTCTTAAAACTGCCAAGGTCGGACACACATGGTTTACAATACGTACTGACTATCCTAAAAAGAGAGTTCAGAAAGGAGTTAGAATTGAGGAATGAGGTGTGTCTGCACAAATGCTCACTGGGTTTCCATTCCCATCCAAGAGTTCTTGTTTTTAAAAGCCGCATCTTTTTAGAGGGGCAGACAGCCAGAGGTGGGTTCCTCCCGGTTCGGACTGGTTCGCCCGAACAGGTAGCGACCCGCTGGTGACATCACAGTGACGTCACGGATCCGGTTCGGTCGGTGCCGGTCCGTGGGCGCCGCCATATTTTTTAAAAAAAAAATTTGAAATTTTTTTTGAAAAAAATTTTTTGCATTTTTTTCCGGGTTTTTTTTTTCCTGCGCAAGCGCAGAAGCTGAGTTTCCAACACTGCGCATGTGTTGCCATCTTGTTTTTGGCTTTTTTTTGGGGGGGGGGAATTTTTTTTTATTTTTCAGCACTGCGCATGCGCGCACGAAGCGCATGCGTGCCCACGCGGCGCAGCCACGCGGCATGGGAGGAAGTGAACCGGCAGCAAGGTAAATTAGAACCCACCCCTGCAGACAGCATTAAAAAAAAAAGTTTTTCTTTTGTTTTAAATTATTTCCAATTTTGTTCTACTTAGAACCACCTGAAGATTTACCAGTACTGTAGAGCCTCTGCTCATCCATCTTCTCATGGATTGTTTGTTAAGATGTGAATGAATTAAATGCCAGCTCCTGAACAAATGCCCACCTTGTTCTGAGCCTTGCTGCATCCCCCTGTTGCTTGTGTCTCCTAGGCCTTGTAGGCAAAGTCCTGATGAGGTCTCCTCCTCCAAGGCTAAAGTTGTTCTTCTTATCAGTTTGTCAGCTGCAGATCTCACCTCTCCTCCAGTCATTATCTAAGGCAGCGGTTCTCAACCTGTGGGTCGCGACCCTTTTGCGGGTCGAACGACCTTTTCACAGGGGTCGCCACGTATGCTAGCCCACCATCTTGGAAATGCTCCCAGTTCGGCCGTGCCTGCGGGTCGCCGGACAGCTGGTAGCCACGGAAGCGGATGGATGCGCAGAAGGTAAAAGAACTCAAATGGCGGCGTCCGGGCGGGTGGGCGAAGTCTCCCGCTTCCGTGGCTACAGGCTGTCCGGCGACCCGCAGGCACGGCTGAACTGGGAGCATTTCCAAGATGGCGGGCTAGCGCGCACGGCGACCCCTGTGAAAAGGTCGCTCGACCCCCAAAGGGGTCGCGACCCAGAAAGGTTGAGAACCACTGATCTAAGGAGACTCCAATATTTTCTTACCCTGTTACTAAGTCTCACGCTAACCCTGTTGTGATGGGAAGTAAAATATTTTGGGGTAGGGAGGGAAAGACTTAAGAATCTCTAGGAATAGGCAGGAGGCCTATTCTTTGGCATATGAACTTGGCAGTAAGTTAGCATGTTTGGGTTCATATGTCAATTTGGAGTAATGGATTGATATGAAGCTTGCTACTGTAATTTGTCTACCATAGTTTAGTGTGTTCCATGATGCCAGATAATTGTGAATTACTCATTTCTTTTTTCAAAATTGTCATGTAGATAATGACTTGCTGCATTAAGTGAACCAGACCATTATGTTGAGTGGGGCATAAATATGTTATTAACTCCTCTCTGTAGCAGGTAATTTCAATATTTAAATAACCAATAATCATAAATACTTTGGATAAAATAATACATGGGATTATCTGGATTTTTTTTAAATGAAAAATTAGGAAATCTCAATTTTCTCTAGAGCTTTATATCCTTTTATTAGTGAGGATGCCCTCCCCACAAGTCTTGCTATCCTGCCTCAAGAAAATGACAATATAGATCACTCAGATCAGATTGACAATATAGATCACTCAGATCAGATGGCATTCAACATGCTACTGGGAAAGTCAATTGATTGACTGGATATATGCCACTGAATTATTGTTGACTCTCAGTGACTACACAGCTGGATTTTCTTCATGATCTGTGTCTCTCACCTGGTCTTTCAGGTCTTCCAATAGGATACTCAGTAACACCTTGCTGACCAGTAAAGTAGGTAACTCAGTCCATCCACCTTGCTGCTGGTCATTCTCTTCTCTTTCCTTTTGGTTTTCCCAACACTAGATTCTAGATATGTCCAGAAATACTGAGGAACAGCTGAGGATTTTTGTATGAAATGAATGTTATATATGACATGAATAAATTAAAACCTTTGGAAAATCCAGTTCCTGATGTTGCTGTGCAGGAAAAAGAAAACAATCCAAATGTACAAAGACAGAATTACAATGGGAGTATGGAATATAAGAAGCATGAATATGGGATAGATCAACAGTACAAGTGAAAGATGAAATAGTTGGCTGCACATTGATATCATAGTCATCAGTGAATTCGAGTAGACTGGAATTGGACACTTTCAGTCAGAAGATCTCATTATTAACTACCCATGAAAAACAAAAAATAGAACTATATTGCTTTTGTATTCAGGAAGGATATAGTAAATACAGTACTTGGGTATACTGCAGTCAAAGACCAAATATTAGCAATTAGACTGGAGGACAGCCCTGAATTATCATAGTAATCCAATTTTATGCTCCAGCCATCATTCGGCCATTTAAAGCATAGTTTATGTTTAAGAGGAAATTTTATCAGAATCAGAATAGAGCTGGAAAGGACATTGGAGGTCTTCTAGTCCAAACCCCTGCTCAAGCAGGAGACCCTATACCATTTCAGACAAGTGGCTGCCCAGTCTCTTCTTAAAAACCACCAGTGATGAAGCACCCACAACTTCTGAAGGCAACCTGTTTCACTGGTTAATTGTTCTCAATGGTAGGAATAAATAAAAATATTAAATATTTTAAAATATAAATATTTTATGGTCAACTACAATATGAAATAAATAGAGCATACAAGTAAAAATCATGAGACTAGAATGCCAAAGCTGGAAACAGCAAAGAGGAAAATGTAGTTGGACTTTACAGCCTAGAAAAGAGAATTGGAGAATGACTTATCAGTTTCTGCTTATCTAATGAATTCTTCAGTGCTAAAACATTCTTCAAATAACCAGAATGTTGCCTGTATACATGGACAACACCAGATGGAACACACAGAAGTCAAATAGACTATATTACTGGTACAAGAAAGTGAAAGAGCTCAAATTTAATGATAAGGTTGTGACCAGGAGTCGATTATGAAAGAAATTGCAAATTACTTGTGTGTAATTTTGAAGCCAAGCTAAAGTGGAAGAAGAAATCAAGTTACTTGGCAGGAAACCATAGGAACTGTGGAATAAAATCAAAGAATTTGTTAGGAATTAATATGGAAAAGATCGAGAAAGAGAAGAAAACAAACGGGATGTCAGTGAAATGGTAGAAATTGCTGGGGGGAAAGCCAAACCCAGGACACACAAAGGTGCCAAAAAGAAATGTAACCAGAAACTTCAGTGATCTGTTAGAAGAGATAAGGAACAGTATTACAACAATATCTATAAGACACAGAAAATAGAAAGACATCAAAAACAAAACAAAAAAGTCTTCCAAAAGATCTCTAAAAGATCAAACTGAGCTAGAAAAACTATTTTAAAATTCTGTTACAGTAGGGATATCAAAACCAAGATATTTTAGCCTATACTCCATATTTATAAGAACATCTAGTGTTCAAGGATGAAGTACCCCAATCATTGCCAAGTCAGAAGCTTCAGGAATTGATAGAATATTACAGAAACATGGCAAGCAATAGAAGATGAACAAGTAAAGTTCTAATCAAATTAAGTCAGAAAATTTGGTAAATGACACAGTGGCCAACAAATCAGACCTCAGTTTATAGAAAGAGAACCAAAAAGGTTTGATAGAATCTGCAAATTATTGTACCATAATGTTAATTTCAAATGCTAGCAAACTTATACTTAGGATCATCCCTCACAGATTAGAGCCCTTGATGGAATGGGAGATGCCAGATGTTCAAGCTGATTTTAAAAAAGGCTGGTGAATGGGAAATATTATTGCTGGTGCACTCTAAATAATCAAAAAAGCCAAAGAACACAAAAAGAAGTCATTATGTGATTCTCTGACTGTAGCAAAGACTCTGTTTGGTTTACATGTAAAACCTATATACAGGAGAAGGAGACCACAGTCCAGATAGACCATGACAAAACAGACCAGCCCCCAGATCAACAAAGGAGTGAGATAAGGCTATATACTATCCCCTTATTTAGTCAACCTATGTGTTGAATATATTTTGAGAGCGGCTGAATTGAAAGACAAACATGATTTTAAAATTGGGAAAAAAAACATCAGTAACGTGTTATGCTGATCTCACTGCTCTGATATATAAAAATGATTTGCAAGCTCTAGTAATGAAGGTAAAGGGACTAAGTTAAGCATAAAGATCAGAGTATGTAATTATAACAGATACCAAATCCAATGATAACAGACAGGTGGAAATCCATCTCAGAACTGACAATGAAGATACAGTACCGAAGTGGTGGATAGCTTCTGCTTTTTAAGATCAACTATCAAGAGTAAATGGGCCTAGAGGTGGAGCTCTTGCCTCACAATCAGGAGGTTGTGAGTTCAATCCTAGGTAGAGGCAGATGTAGGGTCTCCTGCTTGGGCAAGGGGTTGGACTAGATGACCTGCAAGGTCCCTTCCAACTCTGTTAATCTGTTAAATACTATCATGAAATACATCACAGATTAACGCTTGGTAGAGTCGCAATGAGGGGCTTGGAAAAGATACCCAATACTGTGACATGTTTATACCTAATAAGAATCGTGCAGACAATCATTTTCCCTGGGACACAGAATGGGAGTGAAAGATGGAGTACGGAGAAGCAGGGTAGGAAAAGTATTGGTGCTTTTGGGTATCAGAGAAGACTCTTGAGAATACCAGGGGCAGTCAAGAAAACTCATCATAGAACAAATCAATCCAGGGTTCTTACTTGAGATACAAAGGACCAGGCTCCAATTACCATATTTTGCATGAAACAAACAGGCAAACTGTATTGAGTGGCAAGGTTTCTTCCTTCCCCTTCCCCTTTACAAATGAATTCATAGAGAAGATCTCAATGGCTACTCCATCTATATTATTTCCCCATCTGCCTTTCAGTTGCAGATGTTGGGGCATCACAGATGAAAATAAGAATCCAAAGCTAGGCAGAGAGACATTTGATCTGTTGTAGAGGAGCTCTTTTCACTGGTTTTTAATCGGGCCATAGGAATTTGACTGTCTTGAAAAACAATTGTGCCCTTTGGTAGCCATCCCTTTTCAGTGACCGAGATTCTAAAGGCTATTACTTCATTCGGAGGTACTGAATTCCACTCCAGATATGCTGTCCAAATAAGTAGGATCTTTTGCCTGCTCCAAGTTTATCTTCAAAAGATTGTTCCAGGTTGGAGTAAAGATAACTTTACCCACTTTCTTCATACCAGGGCTGATTTAATTCATTTCTACCATCTTATTTTTCCTTCCTTCCTTCCTTTTTTAAAAGAAAAGGTCACCTTAATATAAGGAAGAACAGGGGAGTGCCTATTTGGGGCAAATTGCTTATTTGGGAAAACTTCCCAAAACTGAAAACAATCTAAATGAGCTTTCCTTGTTTTGCAGCCTCAATCTAATAAAACTTGCTAGAATGGCGGGGGTCGGGAAGAGGGAGCGGTGGGGGAGAGAAAAATCCGGATGGAAGTCCTGAGCTTGGGGTTGCTGATGATCAAATCCCCTTCTCGGATGTCAGGGATGGGAACGAGAGAGAGAGTACACCAACAACAAACAGAACAATCCGAGGCAGTCAAAACATCCTGGGGGGCTCCGATGCGCATTGTGTCGGCTCTTCACAGCGCCATTAGGAGGACAGGGGAGCCTGCTCGCTATCGAACCCATCAGTAAACAAGGATGGAGACGGGGCGCAGCCAAGGAGGAGTTGGATGGGAATCGGGAGGGAGGGCTGCCCTCCACCACTGGACTGTAGCGACTTCCCCCTTGCTAGTAATTTCAAATGGTCAATCAATCAATGGTTATAAGTTGAGGACTACCTATAATGTAATTCTTCAAAGCATGCAGGTAGTCCTCAACTTACAACAGTTCATTTAGTGACCGTTCAAACTTACAAATTCACTGAAAAAAAGGTCTATTATGACCATTTTTCACACTTACGACCTATGTAGCACCCCTCCCCCCCCCAGGATCATGTGATCAAAATTCAGATGCCTGGCAACTGTTTCATACTTATGACTGCTGCTGTGTCCCAAGATCATGCGATCCCCTTTTGCGACCTTCTGACAAGCAAAGTCAATGGGGAAGCCAGATGCACTTAACCACCGGGTGACTAACTTATCAAGTGCAGCGATTCATTTAACAACTTTGGCAAGAAAGGTCGTAAAAGGGGGCAAAGCTCACTTAACAAATGTCTCTTAACTGAACAGCATAAATTGGGGGGGGTGTGTGTTTCAATTGTGGTCGTAAGTCGAGGACTACCTGTATGTGGAAGACGGCTCCTACTATATAGCCTCTTTCGGCTGCTGCTGGAGCTATTCTCTGAAAAGAAAGCCCCCAACAATCTCCCATCGCCGTCTCGCCTGCTGCAGCCGCCACCTGAGGGCAAGGCCGGAGGGGACAGGAAGGAGACGGCTGGAGGGCTCACCCGCACAACTCTGGGGAGGCGTCCCGTTCCTCTGGTGGAGTCCTATTTCGAGAGAACTTTCCGAGAACCGTGTGGCCGGTGGCACCGCTGCGAGCCGGAGCTTCGGACATGAATTTAAGGCGCAGCGCGCTTCCCAGGACTTGGTACATCGGTCCTGCTCGGGCGGGCGTGGGGACGGCGCCTGCCTGCGGTGACCGGCATTGCCTTGTAACGCTCCGTGGGAGTTATTTTTCAGACGGCGGTCATCCTCTTTCGTTGGAAAGATTAAACGCGCTTGACAAACTCCGCTTCGCCTTTCCCCCGCGTGCGTGCGTGCGTGCGTGCGTTGTGCCGAAGGTCCTTGAAGCCGATGGGACTGTCTCCCGCGGGAACTCTGGAGTCGTAAGGGTCCAAGCTGCCAATATTGGGTTTTGGCTGTTAATGTTGCAATGCTTGCTTGGTATTTCTAAGGAAAGGGGTTGCCCCCGTCAGTCCCGGGCAGCCAGTAAAAGGAGACCAGCCTTAAAGTAGCCGATTGATCGCCCAGTTCCGCTTCCTCAGAATATTATACAAATTTCACTAAAGTCGGTGCCCTCCGAGGCTTACCTGTCCTATCATCCACGTCCTCAGTGGCCATATTCATTGGGAAGCGTGGAAACTAATTCAATGCCTCTCGAAGGCAGCTGCTTAAGAATCACGGTAAGCCATAAAGATACTCCTGGCCTGGAGGGTGAAAGCAACTTGACAGGGGACAGCAGCTGGCCAGCTTTTCGGCTGTCAGGAATCGAACACAACCAGATCTGGCTAGAACTTGGATGAAACGCCACCAGGAAATCTCAGGGCTATATGACAATTCCCAGAAGGCGGGTGTGATCGATTACAAGAAGTTTGACTTTATTGTCTTGTTCTAAAAAGAAGAAGAGGGGCGGAGCAATCAGTTTCTTTCGATTGTCGGATAAGAAGAGAGACCCAGAGACACCTGTGAGGGATGACTTGCCTTCCATTACAGAACACAGCATCCTTCACGGTCAGGCCGCATTCCCTGGCTAGCTTCTCGTCAGTTGCCTTGGGACTCCAGCTCCCAGAATGCTCAGCGAACACGATTGAGTTGATTGGGAAATGCTGCGATTGGAGCAAAAGGCTCGATTCTTTTGGAAGGGTCCCGATTTGCAAAGACCGCCTCGAAACAGCGTCATTGCCTCCCGTCGCTCCTCAGGCAGAGTCCGATCTTCTGGGTGGGTTAATTTATTAAATTTATGTGCCGCCCACCTTGTCCAGAGACGACTCTGGGTGGCTTACAAACATTAAAACTACTACACATTAAAATGGGTCAGTAGCCCAAAGAGTAGATCGTGTCTGAATAGTGTTATCCGAGTTATTTCATCACTAATGATCTAGGTATCATTATGGGTGCTCTAACACGGGGAGGGAGGTTTGTACGTGTCAGGCGGCCCTATGGGCTTTGGGTGAGGTCGCTCAAAATGTGCCAGTTGGGGGTATTGTTTCACTTTTGACGGCCGTGCTCCGCATATTATGGTGATTAGGTGCTGGTTGCATTCAACTAGCCGTTGGTTAATAAATGTCTGAATAATTTTCGAGAAAAAGCGCATCGGACTCCAATCCCCATTCCAAGGCCCCGCTTATATACGCCAGTATAGGACTAAAAGCCCTTTTGTGTACAGCCCTTTCGAGCAGAGCGCCATCGACTATGCAAATAGGTCTCTTTGCATACTGATATTTAGGGCCTACTTCTAAATTAATGCAGTTAATGCTTTTATGCCTGTGATTTCAGATAGAGGACACGGCCACCCGCGCGGGTTAAGCCTCTGTGCTACTGTTGTTTTGACTCTATTTCATTGCAAATTCTTTGGAAATTCCAACAGCGGGAGGCCTTGCACTCTATCTACAATAAGCAAAAGGAGTAATTACATCCCCAAAAATTCAGTGGGACTTTACAGGCTTTGCGAGTTACAAGAAGCCATCCTTCGGACTGGACGGCGGGATATTAGACTCGTGAGAATCGTCCCTCCATCTTGGCATCTCCCGAAGCGGGGGGGGGGGTCTCCCACTTTCATTCCAACTAAAAGCAAACTGATTTGCAAGTGAGCGCAAGGAAACACATAAAGCAGCCCAAATTCAAGCCACTCTTTTTAATGACATCAGTTCTTTTTTTGTTGGGGTACAGAAACCAACACCCCCTCCCCCATCCCGAAAGAAGTCACCTATATCAACGCCACGGCCGGGCAGTGCATTTCATACTCTCAGCAAACCGGTTTAGTGCAGAATTCTACGGGGATCACAACAGCCTGCGCCTTCTCCTGAGGTGGGCCGGGCGGTGGTACGCCGACCCTCTGCCTCGCATCGCATCGCATCGGAAAGCAAGTAGGGCCGCCTTTCAAAGAAAACTAACCAACCAGGAATAGTTCCCGCAAGGCAAAAGCCTACTGGCAACCCGGGCTTTTGAAGAAACGGTGAAAAGAAGCGGGGTGCGCCCGTGTTCTCTGCTGGTATGGAAAAGAAAAAAGAAGTCGATTCGATCAAGGTCCTTCGCGGTTTAGAGGCAGATTTAGCTGTATTATTTTTAAAAGTGGGAAAGAGGTGCGGATTGGTAAACGAAACTCTTTCCCTGTTAACGCCAAGCGCTCTGCGACTTCGGGAGTCTTGGTAGACGTTAACTTCGAAGCGGGAGCGAAGGGACACAGGTCCGGCCACCTCCTGTCTTTGGACCGAGCTGCGATCTATCCAGAACACGGGCCTCCATGAGGCTTCGGTCCTACGGAAATCCGAAGTGGCCCGTCGAAAGCTGGAGCAGTAGTCGGCGGCCCCACTTCCGCCCACACCCTCCCCTCCGCCTCCAAAGACCTGGAGAACCTCCTCGGCCCCGCCTAGCGCGGAAAAGGGCGCTCTCTCTCGGCTTCTGATGTCCGGGACAACGGTGCAGGCCGCTTCTCCGGAGGAGGCGCCGGGCTGCATCCGAGTCTGCTCCCGGAAGGCCTCTGGCCCTCTGACTCTACCAGGCTCGGATGCCATGCAACGCGGAAAGGCCGCCGTTCCCTTGCGGGATGGACGTCTGCACCGGGTTCAAGTCCCCCACGCTGAAGTTCATGAAGTTGCCGGCGGCGGCCGAAGGCTGGACGCTCTGCACGGCCGGATAGCTGCAGCTGTAGCTGGCGTTGCAGGCCCCGGTGCCTCCGCCGCCGCCGTAGCTGCCGTAGGCCGGGTAGGCGTTGTAGCTGTAGGGGTTGAGGCTGACGTTGTAGGGCGAGCTGTAAGGGGACGAGTCTCCCAGGCAGGGCTTCCCGTCGCGGACCAGGACCGGCACGGCGATCCGGCGAGGCGGCGGGATGCTGCCCACCAGCTCCAGGCTCTGATCCTGCCTTTGCCTCTTGCACTTGTAGCGGCGGTTCTGGAACCAGATCTTCACCTGGGTGGAGGTGAGCTTCAGCACGTTGGCCAAGTGGTCCCTCTCCGGGGCCGAGAGGTATTTCTGCTGTTTGAAGCGGCGCTCCAGCTCGTAGACTTGCGCTTGCGAGAAAAGCACGCGGGGTTTCCGCCTCTTCCTCTGCCGGGGCCGCTCCGCCTCTTCGGCGTCCCGCTTCTCCTGCTCCAGCGACTTCGAGAGGACGCAGAGCTCTGCGGGGAGGCAAAAAACAGAGAAACCGAACCGGCGATCAGAGGGGTGGAGGCGAGAGCAGCTTTAGGAAGCAACCTTCGCCCGCCCGCGGCCGCTTTTGTCCCCTGCCGGGCCCGTTGAGGCTTCCCTTCCTTCGCTTTGGTTTGATGGCATTTAGCGCTCTCTGGATGAATGACAATCGGCACCAAGAGTCCCTAATCTTACATCTCAGGCTGGCCGTGGCCGCCACCCATCACTGAGCATTCCTAGTCTAACCTTCCTTACTGGAACTCTAGACGATTTCTCCGTTTGCTTTGATCGCTTTTGTCCTCTTCTGTCTCCCCTGAGCTGTCGAAACTAGGGATGTTTAAAAGTAAGTCTACGTTATTCCAGTACAACTCCAAAATAAATGGCATACATTCCTCCCCTAAGGTTGCAGATCCAAGGACGAGTATAAGTCAATAAAGCTGGCCTGATTTGAGTCGGTAGTAGTCATTAAAACAGAAAGGAGACCCCCTCCCTCCCCACACACACACATTCCTCCTTTGGATATAGGTATCCCTTAGATGTGTTTTGGAGCCAATTCAATTAACGCAGAAATATTGAGGCATGTATGCCTGGAAAGTACCAACATCCTTGGAAGTTCAGTAGAAGTTGCACTATGTAATCCTACCGACACGAAGTCTATTTAATATGAGAGCCACAGGACAAACAAAGTAAGAGAGTAAATGAAGTGAGAGATAATTTTTAACTTCCCCAGCTGAAGAAAATTGAGACTTTCAAGTGCTTAACTTTGGCTGATTCGCTCCCACAGAAAATGGCCTGTGTGGGTCAGGAAAATAACCCTTCAATCTAGAAAAATTCTGGAAACAATCTCTATGGAAATCCCTAGGATTTATTCAACCAAATAAAAATGATTTGGGCAAAAATAAGGGAGAAAAAGAATTTCTCCGGTCTAATTTCCAAGCAAGGCTGAGAACTGAAATATTTGTAATTCCTTCCAGACCATAGATGCCTAAAGTTATTTGCAACTACAACCATTAGTTGTTATTGTGATTATAAGTAACAAGCCTTATCAAATTCAACCAGCTCCATTAAATAATTCAGTCAATGAAAAAGACCAGGATTCTATTTCCCTATTATTATTTATACTTGATACTTTTGCTGCATGCTGTGTGTATCCAGCCAATTGTAGCTAACAATTAGCTAAAATTAAACAATCCAACTCACTCTGTCCAATATGTGAATTGGACTTTAGGCATGGATTTTAATCTGCATACTCCCAGAAACAAACTGAAATTAGCAGAACTTTTTTCCACTTCAGATATAAACGAAATGAAATTACAGATAATGGGGGGAGGGGGGGATTGATCTAAGGACCTTTCAATCCCCAGTCTTGTGAACATTGACTTGAGAGTAAAATGGTTTGAAATCAATGCAAATGAAGGACTACTAAATATTAAACTCATTTTTAATTGTATATAGGCCCATCATGGTTTTTTTCTGTTTTGTTAATTTCTGTACTTTAAAGTATATGCATAATGGGACCCACATAGGTTTATTTTTGCTGAAGCCTAGGGCTTATACCAGGATAAATATACAAAGTCAAGATGCTGGGTGTTTTCCAGAAGCAAAGTCAAAGTCACACCATTAACTGCATTCTGATTCCTTCCTGAGAAGTGAAAGGAGAGTGAAGGAATTAAGGATTTCCTTCCTTCCAACCAAGAGATAGGTCACCTGAACAGGGATATTCCTTTTACCAGCTACCAGCTCAATGGGTGCTATTTCAGTACAGACTGCAAGTAAATCAGAGAAAGAGAAAGTTGGTAACTACCTTAAACTGGAAATAGAGGACTGCGGACTGAGGACCCTGAATGCCATGTAGTCTTTTTTCTATTGTACTCCATGGTAGAGGAGATTGCTAATTAAAAAATTCACTGACAATTCTGTTGATTTGCTTAAGGGTCATTGAAAAGGGGCATCCTAGCCAGGTGTTTGGGGCCAGCATTGAAAGACACGGACCAGCTCTAATTCCTCCTGAACAAATTATCTCCTGCCAACAGAACAAGGTAATGCTCTGATGGTTGAATATTCTCACTTTGGAAAAGTTAAACATTTGGAAATGTCCAATGGGAAGGAGCCTTGATTCATTTTCCAATAGAGATTAAATCAACATCCCTAGTGATTCTGGGAGGTTGACACCCACTGTCCTACTGTCCATTGGAATACTACTGGTCTCTCCCCACCTTACGTGGAGAGAGGTTGGGGTCCTCTCCCAAGTGAGTGTGTAGAAGATGGCAGTTTAAGGGATCAAAAATGGGATCCAAGTTCAGCTTGACTCCAATAACCTTGGGAGCAAGATTAATGCCAGAAAAGAATTGCTCCAAAAGAACTTAACATTTATATGTACTGTCATTCTCCTGGCTTGATGACCTCAAAATTTCACTCCATCTCAGGTGGAGACACTTAGCATATTTGCCCAGGAATCTGTTCCAGGAAAATCCAGTTCATGGGAATTCATTCTTTCTTTCTTGTATTTATTGTAGCAGTTGGGAGAGAAAATCTGTCTCCAAAGTCTCAAGATGTCTTTAGAGGCCAGAGAACAAAGTGGGAACCATGATCAAAGCAAGGCAGTGGTACAATTTGCAAACCCATTCCTGTGTATTCAGAAGCAAACCCCGTTGGGATCAGTGGGACTTTCCGCAGGTTAGAAAATAGAACATATTCTCAACAGTTTTAGGATGCAAACTTAAGACGTTTTCAGCCCTGAGTGAATCCAAAGAATTAAATAGATTTGCTTCTCAGTAGAAATAACCAGTTTTGTACTACAATTGTATTGACGGATCTATTGTGAATATACTGTATATCCTACTCTGAAAGAAGAGCTTAGAGAGTAAACATTTAGTAACAATAACATAACTAAACTCAGCTGTTTAAATAGGTTCATGCTTAATAAAAACAAAAACTAGCTTTCATTGAATTTTGAAGAATGAAAAATCACAGTGTTGCTTAAAGTATTCATATTGGCCCTTCAACTATTTGGGGGGCTTGCCTAAAATGAGATGAAGGGATTTGGAGGCGGTGAGGTGTCTCTGTAGTTTCTAAATACTTGGGCATTGCCTACACATCTTTGAATGTCAGTCCCATTGTAGCTGAGTAGATGTTGTAGTAGTAGGATCAGAATTTATGAACAAGGACTCAGGAAGGACTCAATAAGGTAATTTAAGGGAAGACATTTTGTCTCCAAATATTCTGACTTCAAGGGAATGAAAGACTATTCTTGGATAATTAACCTTTAAAATGGGGGAAGGAGTTTATCTTAGATCCACTGAGATTAAGATGTTAGAAGAGAATTTTTTTTCTGTCTAAAATTTTCTTGGGCAGTCATTCCAAATTCCAGGTAATCTTCCTTTCAGGTAAATATGGTAAGATTGAACTACTCTCAAGGGTTGTTGTAAGGACTGCAGCAAAGGAGGAAGACTTTGCCATTTTCAAGAGCTATGGTAGTATTAGGTACTGTCCTAATTAAGTATATTTTTTCCGCATCAGCGGTATTAACCTTACACAGTGTCTACTTGGATTGTCACCAGTTACTTGTCACAAAAACAGCAAGTCACCCACATAGGAGTCTAAGGATATTGATATCGGGGGATCTTCCCTAGGGAAGGGGTGAGACGTTGCCATGACCCCCCCCCTAAACAGACTCGAATACAATCGAAGGCGTCTTCTTCAATGCTCCACTGAAATCCCTCCCAGCCACCAGAAGTCGACCGCCATCCACGTTGGGTTACTGTTCCCTTCTAACCTTCCTAGAGTCTCTCCTCATCCGGAGCGGCAACACGGAATGGCCCAGCAAGGCAGAGGCGGGTTCAGGACTCCCACCCACTTGCTTGCCTGGCCCGCAGACACCTCCCCGGACATGCCCTCCTCGGAAGAGCCCCTCTTCCCCAGGGATCCGGCTTGGCAGAGGATGCTTCGGCCCCGCAACACGGGCGGAGGACCCGCGCTGACCCCCTGGCCCCCCGCCCCGCGCTTACCTTTTTTGCTCTCTTTCGGCTCCTTGCTCGGTTCTATCTCCACGTAGCTCTTGGCGAAGAAAGGCCCGGGGAAAGTGCTGCCGCTGCCTTTGGTCAGGCCGGCCGGGGCCTCGGCCAGAGGGGCGTCCTCTGCCGGGTAGGACTCTTGCTTGAAGGTGGCCAGCATGCAGGAGGAGGAGGGCGAGCCCAAGGCCGAGAGCTCCAGGGACGCCAGGCCGCTGGAATGCTGCTCCAGACTCAAGATATCCTTGACCGAGAAAGGCGTGCTGGTCACAGGGCTCGGGAACATGGTGGGCGCTGCAGCGGAGCTGCGGCCGGTGCCCCCCGCTAGCGCCGGCTTCCGAAGGGCGCCGCGCCGGCCAAGCGCCCAGCCTTGGCTTGTGGTCTGGAGGCAGGTAGGGAGGCGGGACCCCGAGGAGGAGGAGGAGGAGGGACCCTGCCCTTGGGGAGCCTTCTCATTGGTCCGCCCGGGCGCCACGGCCCGCGAGCGGCAGCTTGCCCGACCCACCTAATATAGGCATGGAGCTCCGCGAAGCGCCGCCGAAGGAAAAAGGCAGGAGCGCCAGCCTTGGCCGCGTCTCCTGTCGGCGGAGAGGCCTCTTGTGTACTAAAACTCTGCGTTCCGCCATCCATCACGCCGTCAGGCTAGATAAACACGCCGCGAGCAGAGCCTGAGAAGAAGGCGGTGGCCTGAATGTCAAGAGGGCTGGGGGCGGAGGCAAGCGGAGGCTGCCTCTTTTCCCTCCCGGCCCTCGATCGGGGAATCCGGCGGGTGGGGGGGGGGGCCTGGCCGGAGCCTCAACGACCAGCTCCTCTCACCCTCGCCCCGAAGCAGCCTCCGGAGACGGCCTGCACTGCCCCGCGGGCTTTGCCGCCTTTCTCTTCCTCTGCGGCAGAGCGGGAAGAAAGCCGGCCGTCCCACTCCGTGAGGCAACTCGGGTTTCCCTGGGTAGGGGAGGAAAGCTTTGGAAAGGCTGCCTTTTCCTTTACGTTCATCATCAACATAGTAATCCGTCCCTTTATTTTTTTTTTAAAAAAGATTTGCATTTACGATTAGCCGCCTTGAACGCCAAATGGGAAGGCGCGGTACGAATTCTGCGCATGAGCCGCGGAAAATAGAGACACTCGCACCCTCGAGACTCACAGCGCTTACTCGCTCGGGGCTCACTACTTCTTTGCCGGTGCGTTGAACTTCGCGGCCCAGCTAAGCCCTTCAGGAAGCCTTAGGCCAGACTCCTCTTAGCTGAAGCAATCCGGCTCGCCCAGGGTCAGGGTTGATAACCTTACCCGGCCTGGCCGCCGCTGGTAAAGCATTGTGTTCCCCCGGCGTCTTTCCCGCCGCCCTTTCTCGAGGGCACTCTGTCGCTTAGCGGAAGCTAAATCTCTGAGCCGCGTAGAGGGGAGAGCAGCTTCCGTATTTGCAGCGCTGGGGTTTTGACTTAGGACAGGCAGAAAAATTGGCCCCGCTAAGCTTGGACGCTCGTCAAGGACCCCAGCACTAGGACTGCAGCCCCCCGCTGCCCCGCTTCAGTCCGGCTCTGGCTGAAGTCGGGCTTTTGCTGGAAGGAAAGTAGGGCCTGGAAAAACGCTCGCCCGCAGTCCGGACTGGACCAATGGAGAGAAGGGAGAGGGACCGGCGCCATCCAGGGGAAGGCCGGTCTTCCGTTCCCTCTTTAACTCGGAGAGGCCTGATAAGAGCAGGGCCGGCCAGCGGTGGTGGAGAGCTGCTTGCTCTCGGTCCTTCTAGCGGAGGGGAAGTGGGGGGCCGGAGCAGACTCCATCCGGACCGTCGAGGGTCAGCGCGGGCGCAGCATTCGGGTGGGGTGCGGTATATTTTCGCTCAAAGTTCCCTCAAGAGCCTCTTCCCTAGGTGGAAAGAGGTTTCTTTCTTTTCAAGGGTCTCTCTCTCTCTCTCTCTGAGGGATCAATAACTCGTGCCGCCCGCTAGACCGCTTTCCACCGGGCGCCTGCTTCTTTTGGGAGGGAAGACCCAGGACTTGCCGGTTCTCGTGCTAAGGCCGCAGCCGCAGGCGCAGGGCGGGGGGGGGGGGAGCTTTTTTTCGGCACAGCTGAAGCGGCCGGATGAGCAGCGACCCGGCGTGAGGCAGCTCTCATGCCCTTCCTGGCATCTCTCGACTTCGCAGTCACCCTGGAGCCTTCATCCGCCGCCAACTGAGCGGCGCTTCTTTGCACATTTCAGGGTTATCCTCCTTGAACGAGGTGGAGGACCGCTGATGCCTTTGGTGGGAAGAAAATGCCTTCCGGCTCACTGAGTGAGAGCCTTATATTTACACTCTGATTTCGAAGTAAATCACACATTTTCTACTTCAACAAATATTCTGGAGGCATAAAACAACTGGATCCACATCCCTCTCTCGGTCCCTCTCTCCCCTACACACACACACACACACACACACACTTATACACTTAACTAGTTAACAATGAACACAGATAAAATTAGATTAAAACTAACTAGATTTAATATATTGGGCAAATATTGTCTCTAGTTTTATAAAGTATCCTAGTTTTCTATGTCTCAAACTTCCATGTAGCACATTGTAAGGGGTGCATCTCAGTTGCCAGGAAAAAAAATATTGTGCAATGGTAGGTAAAATTCATTCTCCTTTCAGTCAGTCTTCAGTCCTAGTTTCTAGATCATGTTCTTGCTGAGGTTTTATTGGTAGCAGTACAGAAAGTACTGGTTATTGCTGCCTTGTGACTCCACCTCCCCCCCCCACTCAATGTCCTATTGTAGTTTACAGCACTGGGATTTCCTGGTGGTCTCCTAGCCAAGTACTAACTAGACTCGACCCTCTTTAGCTTCTGAGCCCAGGAACGGCTGACCAGGTTTGTTGCCTGCTGAAACTGCATATGGTGCAAGGAGGAGGAAATTGTAAGTGAACCCCCCCCCCAAACACACACACATATGGAAGCTGGGGTGCAACTGAGGGCAGGGCCAGCCTTCTGCTTTATAGTCCCCTTTTTTTCTGAATGTGGCTGTCCAGACACTTTTCCCTCCACATCCTATTGATTGAACACAATTGAGCACTCTGCAGTCTTGTAGATATATCTGTAGATGCAGGTTCTATTTATTTCAATAAACACCTTGATTCTAAGTGTATATCTGTGCCTCACTTCACCAATGTATATCTTTCAATTCTATATTATTATTTATTTATTAACTTTATCTCATCACAAGGTGATGGCAGAGGGGGGGGGGCACCTTGATGATTATAATACCTTTTAACTGATTGTAGGTTCAATTGTTTTTTAAAACTATTATTTCAGAAATTGGGGAAAGACACAGGGCCAGGAATATAAGGAACTGAGGATGGTGGTGAAAGTTTATTCAAATTCCAGGGGCATTAATAAGCAGAGAAAATTATTAACCAGGGTAAGATTATTTTTCTCCTAGAAATAAATTGACCATCCCTCCATCTTGGGGGACCTTCATGCTGTGGAAATCATCCCACCTTTTTGCTTGTTTGTTCTGTTGTTGCTATTTGACCTTCTCCCTTAGACATGCAACAGGAGCAACTGAGCAGGGATCCTCAGCCTTATCTGAGACTAATTGTTTCCAGAAGGGTTATGGCTTTGGACATTATCTCACTCCTTCTTGCTCTCTATCCATTTCCCCTGCCCCAGTCCCCACCTCCCCCACAGCCATCTATGACTCCCAGTTGTATTTAAAGACTGGTTTTTGATCTGCAATTTGTAAGTCCTTGCTGAAAAGTGATTCTCTGGGGAAGGGAGGGAGGGAGGAAGGAAGGAAGGAAGGAAGGAAGGAAGGAAGGAAGGAAGGAAGGAAGGAAGGAAACTTTGACCAGTTGGGTTGTAGGTGGCCCAGTCAGAAATCTGTCTCTCTCCTGGCCTCTCCCCAACCTCACCTCCCTAAGTAAGGAATTCATTTTATCTCACAAGAAAATGGAAGTGGCAACATCCGATTCAATTAAAATTCTTGCCCTAGGAAGGTTTTTGGGGATGGTATATCAGATCCGAACTCTGTGATGACAGTTTGAGAGATTAGTCTGTATACAGAAACCCAAAATATAAGGCTGAGGCAAAAAAGAAGAGGAGGGAAATTAGTGGATCAGCCTCTTTACTGTTTGAGCTCCCTTTCTTCCTTTGACATTATGTTATTGTATTTCAATAACTTAGACTATTTTCTTGTGTTGTTATAAATTAGATCCCAAGTAGAGCAAATTCAATAGCATTTTTTACACTGTATTCCAAGCCAAATGTAGGCAGAAACAGCTTTTATTGGGACAATGACTATAATTTTCAATGAAGTCTTATAAAATATTTTGGTATCTTAGAAGAATTTTATTCTTTTTCTCTTACTTATAGAGTATGAATACTTGTTTTAATGCATTTGCTGGGATATCTCTGGGCCTCTAATAACAAGTTATTTTTGCTTCCAAAGCATCATGTTAATCTATATCCAAATTTATATAAGCAGAATGCAATAATCAATTTTGGCTGAAATCTACACATTAATAAAATGTGTTTAATTGGGTCACCTTTTTGAGATAATACAAATAGTGATATTTTTTGTATAAGTATATGTAAGCAGACGTGAATCCTAAGCATGTCAGACATTGAAAAACTGAGCAAAAAGGCCTATTTTTGTTGATAGCCAAAGGACACCCTGTGATCAGGATCTGTGCCACTTCTCTTCCTCCCCTGGGGATTGTGCTCAAGGAAGTTAAGTCTGATATTTTGCTTACTTCAGGCAACCCACTCCTGAGCTGTAGTGTTCAAGAATGAAACAATTTCCTGAAATGTGGTTTGATATTTTTGCATATCAAAAGTCTTAGAAGGTAAGGAGCCTTTTCTGCTTTCAAAATGGAAAGGCTGGTTGTACATTAATCCTGGAAAACTTGCATGTGAATGGCATTTTTTAAAAAATTAACTTACCCCTTTAAACAGGTAGGTGGCATATCTAGGAGGTCCATTTATTTCAGCATTCACAAGTTTGCCTGTTTCATATTCCTTTCCCTGCTTCTCCCTGAGTGCAGTTTAGACTGGCAAGTGTCATCTCCTGTGGATTAATTGCAAGGAGAGAAAGGCAGTGGTATAGTAATAGTCCAAGGAGGGAATCAACTTTAATGATGGTCCGAAACTATTAATTACACCTAAGTGAAATAGTGACACAAAGACTGGCCTGTCTCCAAGGACAGGCCTGTGGTAAGAAATTGATGATGATGATGATGATGATGATGATTACTATTAATATAATTATATTTTGTACAGAAAGCTTTGTAATAGTTAACATACTTGTTCTCACAAAATGAAAGGCAGGATGTTGTACAATAATTTAAATTATTTGAAAATAGATCTGGAAATGAAATTGGAGAAAAGGTGAAATTGTCATAATTATCCCATTCTGAGAATGAATTTTAACTCAGAACACCCCCATTATGTGTTCTATAGCTTTTGGTTTTTATTAGCACACCAATGCTGCATTATGTATTATTTATAAGAACAAATCATTTCTCAGAAGCAAGCTGCACCTGACATACTTTCAAAATTTGACTCCTAGATTTAAAGACACACTGTCTCTTGATGCTGAGGCCACAACTTTAAACCCCCTACATTACTCTGAATTTTCTTCCCTTCTCTTTAATGTAACTCCTATGAAAATGCTCAGGAACCTCAGAAAACATGCTTAGCTCTTTGTAACACAATAAGAGGATTGCCTTACTATTGTGTTTTGTATATAATTCTGGCTCCCTTCATTATTTTTTGCCAAGTCATCCTCTAAGACAATGCGTTAATTGCTTAATTACAACGTCAATTAAGTCACCGTGTTGTGATTTCCAAGCAGTCACTATTTAGGGAGTGGGAAAAAAAAAAAAGAACCACCCAGAGGGACGTGCCGCGATTCTTTAAACGACTGGGAGATATGCGTAATCTGATCTACTGTGCTCAGAAGTTGGGCGCTGCTGTTCTCGGCGGCGCTTGCTCTGCTGCTGGAGTTGCCAACGCTTCACAGCAGAGCAAAACACAGCGTAAGAAACGGCGATAAGGCCAGGAATTGAACGATTGTATCTACACAGCACTCGTATTTATATAACGTGCACCTCCAGCTCGGATTAACAACAATGCGGGAGCTGCACCCAAAGGCCATTTGGGAGGCTGGCGGATGGCTGCGACGGATTTCCCTCCCCTTTGGTCCGGGGCGTGTCACTGAATCTGCCCGAGCTCGCGCCCATAAAGCCTTTATTAATGCTCCGTGGCGTCGGTGGGAATCCCCGCTCGGTCCGGGGGTGGGGGGGATGCAGGCGGGAGCGGAGCGCCGATGATTAATGGGCCGCTAAGGCGAAGCTGTTCCCGCTGGCCTCCATTCGTTTAATGCAGCCGGGAGCCACCGCTCGTTATCCGGCGCTTTATCTCCCATTGAGCTCCCTCTGCTAATACTCCAAATGGCCGCTTTCGCCTCGCCCTGTTTACAGCCCCCTTCGGCGGACGCCCCCCTGATGAATTGACATTAGCACTTTTTCGCACTCCTGTATCAACAAAAAAGAACTGCAGGGCTGCAATAATGGCGGGAAAAGCAAACACTCGCCCGACCAGATCGAGCGCGTCTGCTCTGTGTCCACCTGATGGATGAGCCAAGCCTGACAGGCTGCAGCTCGGGGCCTGGCCTTGCACGGCGCACCGCAGGGCGGTGTGAGGACGGAGAAGGGGACCGCCGGCCGTTTGGCTGCTGCGGGCTGGGAGACGGAGCCTCTGGGGCGCTGGAAAATGGCAGGGCGTCTCCGCGCATGAGCCCTCCCCGTGAGGGTGCAGGGGAGGCAGATGGGCGGGCAGGCAATCAAATACGTATCCACAAGGCCGCGGCCTTTGCCCTCCACCCATCCGCCCCCAGGCTGCCATCTTTTTCCTACTGCAGGGCCGCTCCCGTTTTTTTGCGGAACACGCAGACCTTCTTTCCAGCACTACTTCACCTTCCCTCCTAGTCTGCGCAAAAGAAGGCGTTTTCCGTTTCCTCACCAAATCAAAGAACAACAGTGGAGAATGGGGGAAATTAAATTAGCAGATACTGCAACTGGAAGATAGTAAAGACTTGTTGGGCTGGATTGGAGTTGCCATTCCTAGTGTCCTTACTAATCTAATAAAAAAAAATGTGGAGGGAATGGAAGAACAGGCAATTGGCCTCTTTAAGGACGCTGTAGACATAATTGGCCATGTGTGAGGAGAGAGAAAGTGAGGGGAAACAATTGGGATAATTAATAGTTAAAGAAAATAAGAAGTGGTATGATAATAGATAGAATGCCTCAGCCCTAATCTCCCTTTAGCATCGCATCTCAGAATTATGGTGGAGGGGGTGGGGGAAAGGAACTATACCTACAATGGACCAACTTATATTGGTTATCAAGAATGTAATTTTAAACAATTTAACCGTTTTAACTTTAAAGAATTTAGTTACTCTTTTTTTCCTCTATAGGAGCCCATGGGGGGGGGGAGAGAACCCTGAACAGCTCTTTGCATATGATTTAAGATATGGAATAGAATGCAGAAGAAAACTTTTAAAAATCTGATTTTATTTTATTTCTGTGCTAATTTATACACTGATGCTTTTCTTAAGTAATCAGAGGATCTATAAACACTGCAATTTAGGTTTCCCACAAGTGCTAGGCATGTTTAAGTAGACATGTCTACTTTAAGTAGTTTTGGAAAGTGTTTTGTATTTTATAGGCAAAAACAAAATCAGTTGTTTTAAATTTATTTCTAAAACTTATTCAACATTGAAACATGCATGAACATATTTACAGATTTTTGAAAAACTGAAAATTCTGTCAAGATTCATATTAATTTATACTTAAAATTTAAACGTCAATCGGTTGAGTTTTTGTCAAGATTTATTGCAACATTTAATAATAGATTAAAAGATGAAATGGTTTCATTTGAAAAGATTCCCTAATTAATTCAGCAGCAGATTTATATATTTATTTGTAAATGTGAGTGCCTGTAACATCTGAAGCTATTAAGTACTACTTACAATATTGTTTCTAAAGTGATGTTCTTGAACAACTATTTGTGCCAGAAATATTTGCTATATACAGATATAAATAAATTATAAGCTCATGATTAATTACTTTTAAAATATGTTTATGAACCCCAGCAAAAGTTATGGGCAACTGCGGCAACCTAGCCCTAGGCATATTTAGTAAAATAAACTAATTTGCACTGACTTATATGGAATTTACTTGAATATACATAGATATTGCAGATTGAATGCAATACTTAAAACATTATTTAAAAGATTTTTTTTTTCTTGAAAAGGAAAACTTTAAACTACACTTTGTTTTCAGATGATTGATTTAATTCCCCATGGGAGAAAGATTTCTAGCTATGTTCTGGAACCGTGAGCAATCTGCCCAAGGTCTCTGTTTATAAACTTTGAGTTTCTGATACCTTGGCACTAATTGAGCACTAGCACTTCAAGTGTTGTGGGTGTATTAAGAGCTAGGATTCCAGCAACAGGCTATTAGCAGTTCCTTGAGTAAATCTTTGCAGATTTCCTCCTGCTTCCTCTGCCTGGGCTTCCTCCCCCTTTCTTAACTGCAGAACTAGCAGAGAAAATGGTCTTGTTGACATTGCTCCTGGCTTCTTAACACTTTAGAGGATGAGAGGCGCCAGTTCAAATGCACTGCACTTTAGCTTGCACTATACCTGCTCACAGCTTATATCCATCAACAAATACTAGCCCATATTGGGCACAGATGACAACAATGTACACCAGAGAGAAATTAGTCCATAACAGCTTTGTACCATTTTGACCAAAGAGCTGGTCTAAGAGATTATATTTCTACTCATCTCAGGCTATTTTTTAAAAAAATATCTGAAATATTTTGAAGATTCTGAAAAAGGATAAACTATAGAAAAATAGGGGAAAAAAGACAATGGTTTGCTGTGAAATCTATAGATAAAACTTTTTATTCTCATATTGTCAAATATGAATAAGTCGATAAATATAGCAACATGCAGAACTGAAAGAACAAATATTTCCAAGTGTATAAAGATTCTAATTAAAAAGAAATCTTCATACTGTATCTTCTGAGATAACCCACTGATACTTCTTGAAAGGCTTCTGTCTGATTGTAGGACAAGTAAATTTTTTACAAATAAACCATTCCCTTCCTGGCCTCGGGATCTGCAGAATGAGACAGTTCTCCTTGCTGAAAAATAACAGCATGGTTTTTGGTCTGTATGAGTCTGGTTGAGAAGCAGCATTGCATTAGATGTACCTTGGTGCAGTTGGAAAGGACAGTCAAATATTTGCACATCTTTGGATAGCAAAGTCTGAAGTAGATGCTGAATGGTCAGATCTCTTATCTAGTGGGCTCCTTTAAGGTAGGTTCTCATGGTAAGTATACAGGGGTGAAATCCAGCAGGTTCTGACAGGTTCTGGAGAACCGGTAGCGGAAATTTTGAGTAGTTCAGAGAACCGGTAGCGGAAATTTTGAGTAATTCGGAGAACCGGCAAATACCACCTCTGGCTGGCCCCAGAGTGGGGTGGGAATGGAGATTTTGCAATATCCTTCCCCCAGGAGTGGGGAGGGAATGGGGATATTGCAGTATCCTTCCCCTGCCACGCCCACCAAGCCACGCCCACCAAGCCATGCCCACCAAGCCACACCATGCCCACCAAGCCATGCCCACAGAACCGGTAGTAAAAAAATTGGATTTCACCACTGTAAGTATCTCATATTTGGTGTAGTGGTTGGGGCAACAGCCTAGAAACTGGAACACTGTGAGTTCTAGAACTGCCTTAGGCAGAAAGCCAGCTGGGTGATCTTGGGCTAGTCACTTTTCTCAGCCCTGGAAAGGAGGCAATGGCAAACCACTTCTGAAAAATCTTGCCAAGAAAACAGAGACTTGTCCAGGCAAGGCCACCATTGAACAGAAGGGAGAAAATGGTAAGGCGATGAAACAGAATCAGGCATTTTTGAAGCTACTTTTTTGGTACATAAGCAGTTTTGATCGTATTACTAATTTATATCACACCTTTGTGCTAATGTGCCATGCAAAGCCTATAAAATATAACTTTAAAAAATTAAAAGTAAATAAATAACTAAGTAAGTGTGTTTGTTAATCATATTAAAAGTAAATAGTTAAATGTGCAGGGAAGATTATTCCATTAGAAGACTATTCCATTTGGTTAAATGGTTTGAGGGATCAGTCTGATAAAAGACCAACCAACCAATTTACCCTCAGGAAGCCTATAGATAGCTATGAAGCCTCCCCAAGCATTTCTTAAAGATTGTGAGACATTTGAGGATATTTGTGGTTAGATACACCATACCTGCCACTTGTG
The DNA here is from genome assembly GCA_003457575.1 of Thermophis baileyi. NCBI lineage: Eukaryota > Metazoa > Chordata > Lepidosauria > Squamata > Dipsadidae > Thermophis > Thermophis baileyi. The sequence goes on from QLTV01004086.1 coordinate 4,672,524, forward strand.
GGAGAGACACAAGCTTCCCTTCCAGCAACAGTCTCCTCCCCATACCCCCAGCCTGGAATGAAATTTCCAAACAAAGGTTCTTCCTTTGTCAATCAAAGGGAATACTAATCAGTAGCACTAGAAGTTAAGGTTGGTAGCAAGATTAGATGCAAGGTGCAATTGACAGATGAAATAACATATTTCAATATATTTTAGCATCTCGCCTTATTTAATTCTGTTATAGTGTGATAATACATCCCTATATCCCTGGATATAGGGATGGACAATATAATAGCATGTGTTTGTTTATTGAAATTGGCTCCCACCAAAGTACATAGAAGCTGTTTGATGAATGATTAGATGAGATGATTAGAAAGTTATTATAAAAATCAGATACTTTCTTAACGGCCCAGTGACTTACCAGCTCAGCACCATTCAACAAATCAGGCAGCATTACAAAGGTAGAGATGAAGAGCACAATTTAATAAACATTAACAGATTTGGTTAAAATATCTATAGTGTCTCCCAGCATCGGGGAAAGAAGTGCCTGAAAACAAAAATATCTACTTGTGGAAAAATCCCTAGTCATTTTCATTGTTATAATAACTAGTGTTTTGGAAAGGACAGAACATTGTTGTGTATTTTTAATTGATACCAGCTTAGATAGTTGCTTAACATTTGCCACTGACAGCTACAATGACAATAGCAATGGATTTTTTCCCCACCCCCTTAAATGATGAAAAAGCCATCTGAAATCCCAGCTTGGAAACCAGTTTCTTGTAGAGAATGATAATTTCTCCCAAGCAAATAAAATGGGGATTAAAAGTACAGGTAGACTATTAAGCCTTGCTTTGTTCTAACTATTGGGACTAACATTTTGGGAAAACCTCTTAGTGTCAGAATGTAGCTGCGTGGAAGTGTCCGATTTTCCGTTCTTGAAGGGAGAATGGGAGACGAGTTCGGTATCTACCAAATCGGAAACCACGGTGGGCCTAAACTTAGCGAGGACCGGCTGCAGGTACAGGCTTTTCGGGGGGGGGGGGAAACCTCCCTTGGCAAACCGGTGCCACTTGGAGGTCTCCTTCCGGCAGGCTCCACGCCGCACCCGGGGCGTTCCGGAGAGGCCCGATTTTGCCTCGCCTGGCTTCAACTTAGTGGGCGGCGAGGAACGGGGCAATCAGCGGTCTTTCTCACGATCTAGCTCCCTCTCGCTGGGCCAAACCCAGGAATGCAAGCAGCTGGCCGCACAAAGGGTGGCGCCGCCGTACATCTGGAGAGCGCGGCTCCTTGGTTTCAAAGCGCCGTGTCGCCGGTGGCTTGGGAACACGCGAAGCAGCAAGGCCGGCCGGGATGACGCGGACCTGCTGCTGGGAAGGAAACCCTCCTCGGATGGAAGGAGGAAGGGCTGGGCGGAGCGAAGGTCGAGCTGGGCTGACTTGCCGTCCCTGTGAGCGCGCAGGGGCTCTTCGGTATCGCTCTATCGCCAATGCCGGCGGGCAGTGACAAAGGGCCATTAGCCGCAGCTTCTCTCTCTCTCTCTCTCCCCCCCCCCGGAAAGGACTTCCCACCGGGGAAGATAAAGGCGGCGATAGAGGTTCTGAAATAGTTGCCCCTCTCCGCTCTCCCGGCGCTATCAGGGGAAGATAGTGCCCCGAGGCAGGGCGAGGTCATGTTATCTGCGCTCTTGGCCGCCGTCCCCAAACGCTGCCTTGTCAGGAGAGACGCCACCCGCATTAGGACCCAGACTGGGCTCCTTCCGTCCTCAGTCACTCACCAAATCTCCCAGGGCCCGCAGCGATCGACAGCTCGTTCCCAGGAGAATTAGAAAGGCTCCGGCCGCCGAGGAGTGGGGGTGGGGGGGGTGGGCTTGCGCAGGCGGGGCCGAGCGCACCGGCGTCTCCTCCTGCTTGCCGTCCAGCCGCCTCCTCTTCTCTGGCGGCCACGGAAGGCAGGCCGTGCTCACCCCATCCCTTCAACTCCCATCATTCTTGACCAGCCTACAGTACAGCCCAATGCCTCTGGAGCGCCTCGCAAGGGGGAAAGGCCGATCCTAGAGCCAGCGCAGCCTTTAGAGAAGGGGGCGAACCCCAGCGGAAGGCGCCTCTATCGAGTTTGCGAGGCTTCAAATCACAACCTTGATTGCGAGGCTACAAAAGACCAGCAGGGCTACAGCGTTTTTAAGCATCTTCGCTGAAAAGTCAGACCCTCTTCCATCTCATCCCACCCCCAAATGAAATCAGTAGGTCTAGGTTCTGAGTCTTCTTCTTCCCCGACTCTATTTTTTTTTTAATGGTGAAAAACATGGCTGAAAATCTTTTCACTACAAAATTTTTCTAATACCTGTTAAGTGTTCCACTAGTTGCAACATTTCACAGCCTTTAGAGAAATCGATATTAATTTCTAAGAGTTGGCTCTGGTGTCCTATCAGAATACCTAGTGCACACTCTTATATTTTTTGTATAAACCTTTAACTTAAGAATATTCCAGTGCCACGGGCTAATAGGAATACAATTGTAGATGATAATACGAAACTAAGAGAATTCTCTATAGAAAGTAGTGAACTTGAATTTCCCAATCTAACACAAAGCATGGTGATATCTTTATGGCTTTCAAAATTCAGTCTTTTCTTCTATAGTTAGGATGGTCATGGTGTCAGTGAAATGTCTTCATATTGCAAGTGCCATTGGAATCAAGATAATATTAACAAGGGATACTCAGTGCAGCAAATGTAATGCAAGTGGCAAACAACTCAGTAAAATAGCTGTTGCCAAGTTAGCAACTTTGAGAAGATGGTGCATCCAAATAAGCTCTCCCTATACTTCGTTTTCATGGAATTGTGAATTGCATTCTAGTCATGTGTAAATAGCTTTTGGTATAAAAATAAACCACTAAATCAATAAACAAATATAGTAAACGGATCGGTCCTTTTGCTTTAAAATAAATTGATAGAGGTAGGATTTCATATTTCACCATTCATCACACACTATTGCCTTACTTTTCAAATAACCTGAATATGGAGGTGCTAATATCCAATAATTGTAGTTTCTATGGCAGTCCAAAAGACAATATACCAGCACTTTTGTCCCTGTCTGTTTTGGAATCTGAAGAACCAGAGAATAATTATTTTTAGCTATTTCTCATTCAGTTTTGCCACTCCCTCCCTCCAAATATATAATCGGGTAAGAGGTTTCAATACAGGAAATAAATACATATATAAAATTTGTCTTCAGTTGGAAAGACTTCCACATCGGCTTACTGAGATTGCTATACTTATAAATAATAAGCAAGGGAGAAAAAAACTGAACACGAAAATTCAATATGAGCTCTTATTGTTATAGGAATCTTCTAATTACTAGTTATAATAGAAATGTAATGAGGTATTTATGGAACATTTTCTGCTAATCGATATCAATGTTCTTCATGTTATCATTAGAACTTCATCTTCGCTTCATCTCTGGATTAAAGAAACATGAATTAAATTTCCTGGGGGGTTCTCCAGTGGCAAGAAAACGTATTCAATTGTTCTTATCACGTGGCTTATTTGTCATTTTAAATTCTCAGCAGGTTTAGGTATAAGAACCAAAATGAAGGCTTCCTCCGATAAATGATGTGTGTGCCGATTTATAGCTGGCAGGTGTCCTCAGACACCTTTCCTCCTTATGTATATGCTGCTTTTCAGAGCGAACGAAATGGTCACTTCCAACTTTTCCTAACAGGAGGGGCATCTTTTGCCAGGATAGTCAGTCCGTCAGTGATTCTAAAGTCCCAGCATCTCAGCCGCTAAACCAGAGTTCAACTCAACAGTAGATTAAAAAAGGAATTAAACTCTCCTGCTCTCACATTCAAAGCAAGAGTGGATTTAAGGGCACCTGCAGTTCTAATCGGGTTCTAAGAACCAGTTCCGCTTCGTCAGGAAGACTTTTGCTTGACACCATGATTCAAACAAATCCAGGGCCTTTTCACTCCAGAAACACATTTGCTGCGGTCTTTAAAATAGATAGGGGAAAAAACAACAACAACAAGAATGGAGTTTTGTTTCTTCCCAATTAAAACAATTTTATTACGACTGTGTAAATTCGAAGATAAATCCCACTGAAATCAATCAAAATTATATTGCAAGTAAAGGTGAGGGAGATTGCAATTAAACTTTTTTTTTAAAAAACCCATTAACTTTTTTTTTTAATGAAGCATCTATGAGCAATTCTATCAGAAAATCATAGAGATTGACCTCCTCCTGATAATGAAAGTTAGGTTCCCCACTCCTCCCTGAAAGTTCAGTAAAAGGAAAAGTGCAGAAGGAAAAGGAAAGCAAGATTGCGGGAAGCCAAAAACAGGAAAAATCAGCTCTCCAATGAGATTTAACATCAAGATCCTCAACTAGTTTTAAGATATTAAAGAACAGCATTTTTGTTATAAATTAAGAAACTTCATCATTGTTTAGAGTATTAGTGAGCTAGGAATTATCGCAATTCCTGTAAGCAAATGGTATTATTAATTGTCGATTAAAAAATAGCTTTAGGCGGAAATTCGCTACTCTTCCCCTACTGTCCTCTTGCTGAATAGTAATCAATGAAATTTCTTCTTTCGTCTACCCATCTGCGTTGCAAAGTCGCTTTCTGGAGCAGGGACACATCCATTTCATTTGTCTCCAGCCAAAACGACGGGGCTGGGAAGGCGGGGAAAGGTATTTTCTGCCCTCGTCCCCTCCGATCCCTCCTGCGGCCTCGACCTACCCTGGGATCTGATATCTGAATAATAGTTATTTTTCAACGGATTTTGACTCCGTTTGTCGGAGTTCGGCCTTTTCCTCCCCAATTGGGACCAGCGCCTTAGCAAAAGGGTTTGCGGTCTTTTGCTGTTCAAGGAGAAGAAACATGGAAAGAGGGGCGCAAGGAAAGACACCCTGTAAAGCGCCCTCCCAATAAAGAACGAAATAGCGAAGCTTCCCCGGGGCCCCACCTGCTTCATTAGGCGCCTTGGGACTTTTGAGGCGCAGACGTCGCCTGTCCAAACGAAGCGCAGACTTTTGAGGCGCAGACGTCCAAACGAAAAACCGACGGCATGGGAGGATGGGGAGAAACCAGTGACATTTACCCAAACCCACGTGGTGCATTCCTCCGAAAACTTTAACTGGGAAGGGCAAAATTGGAGTCGAGGCCAAACCCTCATCTGGGCGCGCAGGCGGTCACAGGACAGGATCCCTTCTCTCCAGCAATTCGAATCTTGAAGACCGGCCGGGTTCGTTTTGTATCCGATTTGGGCGGCGAAAACCCGCTGCAGCCCTTCTAGTCGTCGTCCGGATTTTTGCGCCCCGGATACGATAGTCCCTCTGACATTATCAGGGAGGTGCTTTGGATGTTGGATGCGAGATTGTTGTGACATTACATGCACGGGAAGTGTAACTTTTAGCATGATGCCAAAATAAATAGTTTCTCACATCAATTAATGAATTCAACAATGGTTAACACATTGGAACGCGCAATGTAAGTCTTTGTGGCAAAGTTTCCCTCTAAGTATTCTGAATACCTACAATATATATATTGTAGGTATTCAGAATACTTCAAATGGCCTCAAGCCCATTTAGTGGAAAGGGGAGACCCAAATTTAACTTCGTCATCCTCAAAGCCACAGTAAATAGATGTCGGCGCGTGTTTTAGTGTTATGTGGCTTCAAAAAGGTGTGGATATATATGTATGAGACGGTTTTTGCTTTTTCAGATGCCCTCCCCCTCCCCAAAGCCACTGGAACATACATAAAATGTATGTAAAAACAATTGAAACCCCGACTTTATTTCAGATCGTCTTTTGTACAGATTTCAACACTGCAGTGGAAACTAAAAAGAACCGGAAAGGAAGAAAAAAAAAACCCTAGTGCCAGAATAGACGCCTTCCTCTGCTGGCTTTTTTCTTTCCCTTCAACCCTTAACTCTCTGGAACCTCTCCCCTCTACCACCGGAACAAGAAAGTGCATTTGGAACAACTTGGAAACACATTTAATTTGTTGAATTGAAATGCTATATATAAATATAGTGTATATATGTATGTGTGTATACACTACACACACATATATACATATACATAATACATATATACACTATGTGTGTGTGTATGTGTATGTATGTGTACACACACACACATGGATTTGCGTTGACACAATAAGGCGGCGGTCCTACAACGATACACCACCGCACCTCTTCTGGAGTGAGTCGCCCTGACAGGGGAGCTTCCTTAAGGGTAAATACCAAACGCCAGCATTTGCAGGCGCATCCCCATTGAAAAGACGAGACGTCGCTCTTCTCCAGTGTGCTGAGGCGAGGAATACTTACTCTGAAGTAAGCCCCTCTGTTGCTAAGTAAGGCCGAAAAACTGAAACGGTGGCAATTTGGGCCTCGATCCCATGCCCCCTTCCCCAACTCGCAGTGCGAGTGCTGATCTCAGGGGGCGGGCGGGCCGGCCAGGGCTAGGGCTCGGGCTCCCTTAGCCTTCCAGAGACGAAGAGTTTAGGGCGGTCTGCCTCCTCCTCCTCCTCCTCCTCCTCCTCCTCCTCCTCCTCCTCCTCCTCCTCCTCCCTCTGCCCCTGTACCTTTAAAAGCCGCCTGACACACTGAAATTAAGCAGGTGAGCCTTTCCCTGTCACTGTCAGGGGAACAAACTGCCGGAAGTTTCCTGCTTAATTTCTGTGTGTCAACCCCAGCTATTTTTAACGAAGACTCAGAAGCTTGAGCGGGGGTGGGAAATGCGACGATCGAATTAATAGCTTTTCTGGGAGAGAAATGAGATTATCTTTCCTCTCCCTCCCCCCTCTCAGTTCCGGTTCTGGAGAGAAGCCTTGGAGCGAGTCGGTTTGTCACCCGGTTAAAACAAACGGCTGAAAAGTGAAAGTCTGCCTTGGCGACAGTTATCCCACTATGGTAACTGGGTTCATATCATTTTCCGGGTTGGGGAGCTGGATATGTACAGTTAACTTATTTATAGACTTGCACTGTACTCTGAGCAATAAATTAAAAATGCACTTTGTTGAAACAGTAGTTTATGACTCTCTCTCTCTCTCTCTCTCTCTCTCTCTCTCTCTCTCTCTCTCTCTCTCTCTCTCTCTCTCTCACACACACTCAAACACACACATATTAAAGTTAAAATGTATCTCTTCTATTATGTTTGCAAATACAAGTGCTAAGTATTTTACTGACCAATGTGGCATAAAAGGGCCCCCTCGACCCCACAAGAAAAAGATGAATTTTTCCAACAAGTTACAATATGGTTGGGTCTCAGCATCACAGGGCTGTTGTTGTGGGAAAATAGAAGGTGGGAGGTTTGATGGATATGTTGAGTTATTTGTAAAGATAATAAAGATGGAATATAAATAAGTGAATAAAGATCTATATCAGACGGGCAATGAGTCTGGCCTCCAATCTTTTACAAGTATAAAGAAAGAAGGAAGGAAGGAAGGAAGGAAGGAAGGAAGGAAGGAAGGAAGGAAGGAAAGAAGGAGAGAGAAAGAGAGAGAGAGAGAGAGAGAGAGAGAGAAAGAAAGAAAGAAAGAAAGAAAGAAAGAAAGAAAGAAAGAAAGAAAGAAAGGAAAGAAAGAGACAGACAGACAGACAGACAGAATGAAACAAAGAAATGCCCAGCTGCCATTCAAGAAGCCATCTTAGTTAACGGGCCCTAGATTTTTATTTTATTTATTCAACATATTTATATAATCACCCATCTCACAATCAAGTGTTTCTGATTTTGGTCTGAAGTTCTAGTATTAGCTGCATCACTGAGAAAGTCTTTTTGCACACTCATAAATTCAACTATCTAACAAGGTTTATCCAGTTCAGGTCACCATCTTTTTGTTTTAAAGCAGAGTTATTTATTTATTTATTTATTTTTGTTTGTTTGTTTATTATTTATTTATTTTGTCAATCAAACAAAAATACTCATGGATTCCTCAGCTTGAAAACAGGAGTGAGAGGAAAATCTTTTCTTTCTTGATATTTGAACTCCAGAAGCTTCCAGCATAAAAGACCTAGAAGAAGAAGAGAGCCGGGGAAGGGAGTCATCTGGCACAAATCCATCTCTCTCTCTCTCTCTCTCTCTCTCTCCCTCCCTCCCTCCCTCTACAGACAGACAGACAGACAGACAGACAGACAGACAGACAGACAGACAGACAGACAGACAGACAGACAGACAGACAGACAGACAGACAGACGGAGGAAGCCTAACCAAAATCAGTGGGATATGTTCCCTATGAATCAGGAATAAACTCCAGCTAGGCTGACTTGCCTTCCCCTTGTCATTATTCAGTGTCACATTCTGAGATTTCCAAATTCTGTCTGGAGGAATCCTAGGGTCCTTCAAATGTACTGGAAATTCCTTGAAGAGAGGATCAGCGACAGCAACAAGTGGCAAAAGGCATCTTTTGGGCACCGACTTTATGGATCTTGCTTTAGGAATTGGCAGGCTTGCAATGAGAGGGGTAGATCCGCTCTTTCCATTCCAAAGCTTTTCTGCCAGTGCACTCTGAAGCTCTTGGGCAAGCAAATAGGTTTTAGGAAAAGGGTCTCCTTGAAGGTCAGAAGGGATGGAAAATCCCCACCTTAAATTGGAGTTGCTTGGCCTGACCTGATTGCCGGTCTCCCTGTTATCTAGGCCTGGGAAGTGTCAGGACTCTCCACAGCCTCCCTGCCTGCTTTATCTGGCCTGTGGTAATTAGAGGTTAGAGGTGGTGGATAAAGGGGTGCATCCAATGGCTTGGGTGGGTAGCAACAGGCAGCCTAGAAGCAGGAACAGTCCAAGGTGACCCTCTCCTTTGCAGATGTTTTTTCACTGCCTCTTTCCATATGGGAAAAAAAAAACCTTTAGGGATTTCCCCATAGCCTCAGTGGCTTCGGTACAATGAGTTTGCCGTATTCCACAATGCCTGGCTTTTGCAGATTTGTGGAAACCACAATGATACTTTTTATCATTTTCCCAGTTTGAACCATCTGGTGTAGGATGTTGGATTACTCATTTATGAGACCACCCACTTCGTTTTATTTTAACATAAACGAGCACAGAATAGGACAATTATGCCAATGGAAGGGATAGAATTTGGCAAGTACAGTATAGCTTCAGATCTGCTCTTAGGATACATATGCATATACATTTTTCATATAGGTGGAGAGGCTAACCTTAACCCTTACTTTAAAATTAGTGGCGGGCATTCTAACCCTGGGCAGGGTTGGAAACTCTTTTCACAACATGGCAAATCTTGAGAATATGCCCACAATACATACAGGATGGAAGAATAAAGAGCCTTGCTTGGACACCAGTAACACCACAGCAGCTTCAACACAAAGAGTTAATTAGGAAAGGGGGAACAACAGCTTGCTCAAACCCTTATAGGCATATCCTTCTCATTGTCCTCCTCTCCATGGTCAATGTCCAGCTGTAATTAGAAGTGAAGAGAGCATTTCCTCTCCCAGTGCTTCTCTGGGCAAAGAGGCACCAGCAAACGCTTTCCCATAATGATGAAAACATCTGCAGTGATCTTCGGATGTCATGCCTTGCAGACTCCCCCTTTGCTCCACTCCCACCATCTATCAGTGTTGCCTTCCCTGCCCCCCCCCCCCATCTCCTCTACTCCTGTCACTCCAAAAACTCCACCGGCTGAAAAGATTTTCTTTCCCTGTTCAACATCCACAATAGGATGATATCCTCTCAAGTATCATGTCTGCCCCATGGATGATTATGGTGCCCATTAGGGCAGGGATGGATTGCCTGAGATCTGTTTGTTTTGCTTTCTAGTTTCTTCTGTTGCCAACTGGAGGACAGGTCTGGAGGATATGAGAGCTGAAGAGCATTTACTCCGAAGACTTTTGTGGTGCTAGAATGTGCTGAAATCTAATACTTTTGCAAGCAACTGTGCAGTCCCTAAGAAAGGGCGCTATAACAGTTATGGTATAGAAACAGGCAAGATCTCCAAAATCATACCTACTGCCTGAAAATGGCAGCGCCTTTTATCATACAATGAAGTTGCTTTCAGACTCATCCCTTTCTCTAAAAATTATTGTGACACACAGGGAGAATCCCAAAATGCATCCCTGTCAGCACATTGTTTTCCATATTTCATGTGTCATTTTATACCCAATTTTTTTTTCCAGATCAGATTTGTATCTGGAGGAGAGGGAGAGGAAATTTAAAAAAAAAACCCAAACATAATGTTGGATTTATCTAGTGCAGGCAGGAATAGTGGTGAATGTTTGAAGAACTTCTGTGCATTTAAATTAAGCACTTCCCGTTTGCAGCTTCAGCCCTTTTATTGCTTCTTCAAGATTACTAGGTATTTATTAAAGAATACAGATTAATCTTTGGATTGCCCTATGGTCTGTCTCTAATCTTACTGGGATGGGGAAATTTACTGACTGAATTGTTTTCTTTTCTCTTTTTTAAAGTGAGAAAGTGGCATTTCACTGTGTAAACAAATGACATCTAAACATTAATAACGCAAATCTTTCCTGGCAAAAGGACAGAGTGAGACTGGAGCAATTAGGAGAGGCAATGCAAAAGGCTAGACTGTTCATCATCATTACCACCCCATTCCTGCTCACCGGGAAGCAATAAATTAGACAAGATTTGCAAAGAGACACTTTCAGTTGAGATGCTGGGAAGCTTTGTGGACTGGAACGATGATATGTGGAAGTATTAGAATGGGATCTTGCCCCAAAGAAATGATGTTGCCAATTAATATCGTGCTTGTAATATGATGGCAATATGATAATAAATATATTCTGTGTATGCGGGGCTACATAATATTAAATAAGTCCTACAACTGATATGTGCAGAGAAATACTGTATCTATAGCATCAGGAGGAGGAGAAGTATCCATTCTGAGTTTATTTTTTATTACATTTTGTTATGACTGTTTTCTCTCCCTTTCCCCCATAATCAGTGCCCTGGATGGAACTCCTTTCACACATATCTGGTTGATAATCTTCTGGGAAATGTTGATTTGACTCTTGTAGTTAGTCCCACCCATGCAACAGAGATATTTGGGTGTCAGTCATCAAGGTAACATTTAACCTGTGACTGGTATTTAGGGAAAGAGATTGCTGCTTAAGTGGATCATGTGACCTTCAGGTTCCCACAAGTTCTGCTGTTCTGTACATCTTGGACATTCCATCCGGTCAAACAGAGCCCCTCCTACTGGCTTTAGGCTCATACAGTATTCTCATTTTATTTTAGTATTAGGAGTGTAATTTAGAGCTTTGCCTCATTATGCCTGCTCTGGAAGACATTTTCAAAAGAAAAGACAATATAAAATTGAATCTGCTCCTCAAAAATGAAATCTTAGAGCTAAAATGTTTATAGTTTTTTTTTATAAACTCTAGCAGAATCACGGAATTAGAAAGAGCTATTTAAGCCCTCTTCTCAGTACAGGAATACTATTATTACCATCACTAATACCCTTTTCATTCTTTCATTATTTCTTTCTTTCATTCTTTCCCTTTTTTTAATGTATACCCAAAGGAGGAGAAAAGCTTATTATATCCTGGTTGGCCGTGCCTGCTCTTGGAGTAGATCCACTTGCATCTGGCTGGAAATATTTGATTTTTTAGTATATGAAACTATACTAAATATACTAGTATATGAAAATACTGAACTCTTGGAGGTTTTGAGTCCAAGAAATGGGGGAGAGGGCAGAATTTTAAAATGAGTTTTTACTTTGGATGGTATATACAAAGTAAATGACAAATAAACTACATGTCTTCAGAGAGAAAAATGTGGTTAACCACATTTTAAAACCATACTCTCCTTTGTTTTTTATGGTGATGCTGGCAGTAGCAGTGGTTTAGTCTAAAATTTTATGATGGGGACATAATCCAGATAAAGTTAAGCACAATTAAATGATTTTGATTGCATCAGAAGAGATTTACACCAATATGTAATTTTACCATCCTTGGGAGTTTAAAGGGCTTAATGTTGACTGGATTGTGCATAGAATTTACATACCTGGAACACAGATAGGACTAGTATAATTTCAGCCTATAAGGAAGTTAAGTAAGTAAAATTAAGTTTCCCTTGTACAAGCTTAACTCCTATTGACTTCAGGAATGTTGCATAGAGTTTTCTCAGCAACAATGCAGAAATAGATAGTTACTCATTGTGATCTTGTAGAATATTTTTTTAGGCCCCATGGTCTCCCATCCAAATACTAATTAGGCCTGATACATATTTTTCCATCTGCTGCAGACATGGATTACTCGCGTTTCCATTTCTAATTATTAGAGTTTTCTATAAATTTCTAAACTTTGTTGCATCGCATTACAGCATACTGTTCTAAGCACATTCCAGAAGCTAAAAAACGCTTATACGATAGCACTTAAACATAAAATAGGCATATGTAGAGACATTCTATGGCTCAAGCTGGGTAAGCACTCACTAATTCTGCAACACTTTTACTTCTTTGTTTAGAATCCTCTCTATGGATTATTCTGTTACATGATGTTGACAGATTTGAGGGCTCTGATAGATGAAGCCAGAAGTGCGGTTTGATGTTGAAGACTTGCTGTTATTGGCCTGGCAATGTGTCCAAGTTTCTTACAAAGCTACGGGCTGATGGCTTATAATAAGAAGGAAATGGTTGAAGATACTTTTGGAATATGAGTTGGGTCAAGCCTATTTCAACACATTTGACTTCCTGATTAGAATATTGGGAGAGAGAGGAGAGGGGGGAGTACTGGGGACCAGGACCAAGAGGTCTCTTTTTAGCCCAGGACAGTGTTTCTCCAATTTGGCAGCTTTAAAATGAGTGGACTTTAAGGCAAGGCTGGCTGGGGAATTCTGGGAATTGAAACTGCCAAGGTTGAGAAACACTGGAGTTTCTGTTTATCATTCCAGTAGCAGCATTGGGGGCAGATGACCAGATTATAAAGAATGGATTAGATTGGACAACAAAGGAAGTGATCAAGGATGGGCAGGGAGGGAGGGGATGGCTCTCGGTTAAAGAACAGAGAAGTATTGGTAACCAGCATGGTTGTCATGATCAAAAATAACTTTAAAAAAAACTTTTAAAAAAGTATAATACAAGCTAGAAAACTGGTCATGTTAGATTCAGACTAAGATCACAGGCTAGGGTAGGAGACATTGAGGGATCACTGTTGGCTGAGGGTAGGGGTTGGCAAGAACAGGCACAAGATGGGACTTTGGAAGGATAATTTTCATATTTATTATTTATTTCTTTATATTGGTTTTATTTATCTCAATGCTATGTCCCAGGGTCATGTGATCACTTTTGTGACCTTCTGACAAGCAAAGTCAATGGGAGAGCCAGATTCACTTAACAACCGTGTTACTAACTTAACAACTGCAGTGATTCACTTAACAATTGTGGCAAGAAAGGTCGTAAAATGGGGCAAAATTCACAACAACTGTTTCACTTAGCAACATAAATTTTGGGCTCAATTGTGGTCATAAATCAAGGACTACCTGTATCAAATATAATTTTTAATTAGGCAAATATTGGTAAATATAACCTATACGAATAAAAGGTATTTTGTGTTCCTCCATAATTGTTAAAAGTGAGAAAGGGTCCTGAAAGAAAAGAAGTTTTAAAAACACTGCTATATAGTAATTATAGCTAGCCGGCTATAAGGATTGAAAAAAGGGAGGAATGGTTGCATCCCATTGGAAGGACCTGATTTCCTTCCCAGTTAAAAAAAAATAAAAATAAAGGAGAGAAGGGCATATCCTTATCAGGATTTATTTAAAACAATGTTGAAGAGAGACTCATGTGGAACTGAAGGGCCCTAGGAAGAGAAATGTCTGCTAAATAACATGTTTTCTTATTTGTTACTCTGGTCTCCTCTTTTTGTATAAATGGCTAAAACCTATATTTTAGGTTTTAGTTTAGAGTCACCTTATAGGGGAGATGGGCAGCATAGAAATATAACAACAACAACAACAACAACAACAACAACAACAACAACAACAACAACAACAACAACAACGTTGCTATTTTACTGTATTATTCGGGTTTTGTCAGACCTTCAAGGTACTCCAGAGAAGAAAACAAAACTATGGACAACCTTTATTGTAAAGTTATAGTAACAGAAGCTTGCAAGTCTGAAAGCATGTTTCCCCTTCCACCCCTTCGTACTACAAAGAACTAGGGAGGGTCCCTTTTGAGAGGCTTCACTTGCCCCCATTTTTCTGTGGATTAAGATACCTCTTAGAATAGAATAACACAATTGGAAGGGACCTTAGAGATCTTCTAGTCCAAACCCCTGCTCAGGCAGGAAAACGTATACCATTTCAGACAAGTGGTTGTCCAATCTCTTCTTAAAAACTTCCAGTGTTGGAGCATTCACAACTTCTGGAGGCAAGCCGTTCCACTGATTAATTGTTCTAACTTGTTAGGAAATTTTTCCTTAGTTCTAGGTTGCTTCTCTCTTTGATTAGTTTCCATCCATTGCTTCTTGTCCTGCCCTCAGGTGCTTTGGAGAATAGCTTGACTCCCTCTTCTTAGAGAAAATAGCCCCTGAGATATTGGAACACTGCTATCATGTCTCCCCTAGTCCTTCTTTTCATTAAACTAGACATACCCAGTTCCAGCAATTGTTCTTTATATGTTTTAGCCTCCAGTCCCCTAATCATCTTTGTTGCTCTTCTCTGCACTCTTTCTAGAGTCTCCACATTTTTTTACATCGTGGTGATCAAAACTGGATACGGTTTTTACTGACCATTGTCTAGACTGTGGCTCTTCCTCCCCCCCCCAGGTTATTGTCACCACCCATTACAGGTGTTTACACTGACCACATAAAAAGTAATAAAGGAAGAAAGTAAGGAAACAGTCTTCCTTTATTGTTTTAAAATTGTTGGATGGAGTTCAATTTTCTGATTGGCTGAGGTGGCAGCATTTTATATTCAGGCTGCTCTGATTCATTTCCAAGGTGATCTATTTGCATGTTGTAAAACTGAACTGTATCCAAGCAGCCATATAGAATTGGGTGAAATATTTCATGAGTGGTAATGATGTATGCTAAGTTATTAGCAAAAAACGCCTCAGTCTAACATAGCTGCCAGTTTCAGCATTAACTGTATAAGTAGTTTTCTAGCATGCTATTCAAGTGCTACTTAGTAGTGTCAATTGGAGTGATGCATATTGTGATGGGGACAGCTGCCTACTAGGACCTGGACGGAGGCCATTAATGCAGCTTTGAAATAATCTAACAGATATGAAAAATCAGCTCACCTTTGGATAATTTCTTATCTAAAGTTGACGAGTACATTTCAGCATCTTCCATTTAATGATATGCATCTCTCATCTCTCTCATGATAAGTGGTTTTAAAAATTATACACTTTACTTTCTCTGTTCACCTAGATAATAGTGTAAAATAATCTCTCTCTCTCTCTCTCTCTCTCTCTCTCTCTCTCTCGGTTGTGCAGTTCGGCATTCTGAATAACATTTCTATTTAGTAGAGGAACTAACTGGGTACAATTGTAAAGGTCAAATGGATACTGCGGAGCTTATCTTAGTTACCAACCAGAGAGTGAAGGGACAGTGTGATTTTGCATACCCCGTGTAACCATTTGGAACAACAATGTATTCAAGGTTGCCACTAGAAAGACCATAGGGGAAAAACCCCTAGCAATGCTACAAGGAGTTTATTTATCCCACTATTTAACACTTCTCTGTAAATAATAATGCACAATATTTGTGATGACAACTTGCTTTGGGCTAATCCAGTGTCATTAACTTGCTGTCTCTGTTGTTCTTTGATCCAAAACCAGCTGGTTCACAAGGGGACAAAAGTTGACCTTGTAGATATTGTTAAACTGCAGTTCCCAGAAGTCCCAGGCAGCAGGGCCAATAAGAAAGGGTTCTGGAAGCTATAATTTAACAAGATCTTTTTTTAAAGGGCATATTTCTCAATTTTGCAGCAGATTTTTGGCTTCCTGATGAGCAGATGATGTGGAAATTATACTTCTGGTGATGCAGTTTAAAACTACATTTGGGGTTTGGTGGTTTTTTTTTTTTTTGTGGCATTATATTGCAACATCATATTGGTGGTTTGTATTCAGCTTGCAGTTAATTACAATTCCAGGAGATTTTTCAGAAATACCATTATCCATCTGAAGATCTTCCTTTCTTTCCTATGCATATGAGTTTTGTTCCCTAAATGAAGAATTTTGCATCTGTCTATACTGTATTTAATTTCATTCTGTTATGTTTTACCAACAAAGAAATAAAGGGAGAGTGGTATAGATCTATTTCAAGCTATTTAGCTCTCATCAGCTAACCATACCCTTCTGGGAGAAGAGCCTGTGGCTTAGAGGTTAATACATCTACCTAACAATTTCTTTGTCGGTAAAACATAATTTCAACACAAAAATAGTTTGTCGCGAAAGTGACTTCCTAGATTGGGGCTGAAAGGCGAAAGCGGAACAGTATGCTCCATCCCATAATTGGGTAGACCAGGTTGCCCTGATAAAAAAACACTTCACTTAACAAATGTTTTGCTTAGCGACATAAATTTTGGGCTCAATTTTAGTCACAAGTCGAGGACTACCTGTATAGACACATCAAAACATTTGACTATCTTTTCCAAGGCTTTCCTGGTTGCTATACGAAATGCTAATTGTATTTCTTGACTGCTTGCTTCTCTATTGCTGAAAAGGCATTCCTAAATGGTAAAAGCTATATGCCACTTGGATATCTTCATTGTCAGTTCTAAGGCTGGTTGTTGTGCCTGTTGTCATTAGTTTGATCTTTATCTTTAATTTTAGTCCTATTTTTTCACCGTGTTCCTTGATTTTTGTTAGATCCTTTACATTGTTAGCTATCAGGGTTGTGTCATCAGCATAGTGAGAGTGTTCTTCCTCCGATTTTAAGACCACTTTCATATTCTTCCAAATGCAGCTTCCTATAATATATATTCAGCATATAAACTGAATAGGATTTATATATACATCCTTGTCTGACTTCTTTGCCAGCCTGGAGCCAGCCTCTTTCACCATATTTGGCCTGTCCTATGGCTTTTTGACCTGTTTATAGGTTTTCCATGATGACAAGGAGATGTTTTGGAATTTTAATTTTTCTAAGCACATTCCACAGTTTGTCATGATTGACACAATCTAAAACCATGTGAAGCACATCCTGACTTCTTTTTGGTGTTCGTCAGCTTTCCAACATGCATTAGCAATAATGTCTTGTATTCTTTAGCTTTTTCTAAGGGCAGCTTGAACATCTGGTACCTTTTCCATGTATGGCTGTAATCTGCACTGGATGATCCTAAGCATTATTTTGCTATCATATGAAATTAAGGATACTGTGCAATAACTTTCACACACTATTTCCTTTTTTGGTATTGGAACATAGATTGACCTCTTCCAAATTGCCAGATCCTGTGGCATCTCACATTTGACAAGTATCTCTTCTACCTTCTATCCAACTCATTAATAAAAACATTAAAGTGTAGAGAATCCAGGACTGATGTGATTCATGTCTCCAGTTTCATGATGCATATTCTTTGAGTACAGTTTTTGGGCCAACTATATATCCATTTGTCATGCCCTCATGTCCACATTTAATCAGCTTGCTAATTAGCTTTCAAGAGATGTCAAGTGGTTTGGTAAAGTTAACTTATAATATGTGTACGTCTTAGGGCGTCTCATAATGTATTAGAAAAGTTATTAAATCAAAAATATTTCTTAATAAATCCATGCTGACTTATTTTTTGTTTTGTTTTCAAGGTGCTTATTGCTTGTCTTTTTATGACCTATGTAGAATCTTTTCAGGTACCATTGTCGGTCTGACTGGTCTATAATTTTTTGGATTTCTCTCCCTCTGCAATTTTTTAAAGAAAGGGATATTTGCTTTTGGGAGAACTTTCACCACTCATATGATCCTTCACCAGTTTTCTGGATGTCTCAAAGCTATTATATAGATGTTCATCCAGACAATCAACTTGTTTCTTCAATATTCTAAAATGCAACTCATTTAGATGAATCGATTCAAATCAGTGATGGGTTTCAATTGTTTTTACTACCAGTTCTGTGGGCGTGGCTTGGTGGGCATGGCTTGGCTTGGTGGCCGTGGCTTGGTGGGCGTGGCAGGGGAAGGATACTGCAAAATCTCCATTCCCACAGAGGTGGGTTCCTCCCGGTTTGGACCGGTTCTGTAGAACTGGTAGTAACTTGGCAGCCTGGGTCGCTAGAACCGGCAGTGACCCAGGCCTGCCACGCCCCTGAACTGGTTCTTTCGGTGGCGCCATAGGCAGCGCCATCTTGTTTTTTGCTTCTGCGCATGCACAGAAGCTTTTTTTAAGCAGTGCGCATGCACGCAGCGCGCGCGCAACACTGAGCGAACCGGCAGCAAAGAAAACCAGAACTCACCCCTGATTCCCACCCCACTCCAGGGGAAGGTTATTGCCAGAGGTGGTATTTGCCAGTTCTCTGAACTACTCAAAATTTCCACTACTGGTTCTCCAAACTACTCAAAATTTCCGCTACCGGTTCTCCAAAACTGGTCAGAAGCTGTTGAAACCCACCTCTGATTCAAATGTATTTCTTGATTATATTAGTGTTAAGCCACAATCCTGACCCTTCATCCTGTTCTTCAGAATTGCCTGGTAGAACATATATTCTACACTTATCCTGGTCAAATATATGGTCTCTTCTTAGAGAACAAAATCGAAATACAAAATGAGTAGATTCACCTTTTTTTTAGTCATGTATTAGTATTTTGTCACCTTCACTGAGCAGATGATATACTGAATTTGTTCCCTTTTGATTTTAACATGTCTAAAAATGTTGTATTGTTCACCAAACTCAACTTATTTTGAGCTTTAAACTTTCTGTCATAATCTCTTTGTTAGCTTTTCCAGTTAGACCAGAGTGGAAAACAACATCATGCATGCTAATACTACTTTTACTATAAGGTTATAATGATAGAATCTTGAAAGACTGAACGCGCTTTCCCTTTCTTCCTTTTATCTTTGTAGAAACTAGGAAGGGACATATCTGAGGCACTTGTTCACATTACTGTTCTGGCTCAGCCTCAGTTTTCTTTTATCTCACCATTATCTTGGTTGTGGCTCCTCCATTGGTTCCTCAAGGTTATTCCTTCTTCCCATTACACTCTTCCATTATGGCCCCATTAATGAAAAAATACAATCCATCCCTTTTTGAGTTGGTACAAATTAATGACTGCCTGAAACCTGCTGTCCTCATTGCCAGTCCTTATTCTGTCTTTACTGGATTTGATTGGAGTCATTGGTGAAGAATGCTATTCCATTTCTCCTATGGAGCTGTTGCCCTTCCCTGTGGGCCTTTGAGGTAGGCAGCTCAGGAAACAGACACCGTAATAAATGTTAGACCTCAATTTTATTGATGTAACAATAGACATTTGAAATCCTGACACTGTTTCCCCTTCCCTCACTTTTCTGTCAAAGGAAGTCCCTGTGGGACAAACTTGAGTTTCCTTCTCATGACTTCTTATTTTCAAGAGCTAAGCCCTATTTCTTAAACCAGAATTCAGACTAAGAGCCTTTCCTCACATACATCTAAACACACTTCAGGAACTTCTCTTTTCTGCTTTGTTTTCATCCGATCCCTGTCCAATAGTCCTAACTGTCATCTGTTGGGTTATTGTTGTAATTTTAGGAAAAATGTTCTAAACCCATATGCAAAAGGATCCTAAATACTTTCAGATTAGAATTAAACTGATCTTTAACAATAGCCTGAAAAATAGTCAATATGCCTGGAATTCAATATGGTGAAGTGGATTGTCTCCCATTTTCCATGTGGATCTCTAGTATCAACCAGCTGATTTCTGAGCTTCACCAAGGCACTGGGTGGTACCCAGAAAGTTGAGGCAAGTGAAGTGGGGAAAGCTGGCTCTTTGCAGGTCAGGTGTTCAATTCCATGGAAAGAGAGAAAGAGATAAAGAGTCAGCTCCTACTTCTGACAGATCTGGCAACTACCTGCCCTGGTAGAAGTTGCTGGTGCCAATCATGGGATTGGAGACCTAGTGGGTAAAATGTTCAGTCCCCTTTCTCCTCTGACCTCTCCTATCTCCAGCAATCAGCTGCCAGGAGCTTATGCAAAGTCTAGAGCAACTTTGGACAGATGGATAAATCTGTCTGTCAAAACTTACCTGCTCCCCATTCCAATCCCAGTTAAGGAGAGAGTTTGGTGGAAGTTTTCATCCTGGCTCGTGATATTCTATAAGAGGAGAAGAAAATAAAGTTGAGGAATGCATCAATTCCTTTCCTTAATTTTCCCTGCACACAAAACCTCCTATGTATTTATTGAATTTATTTGTCACCCATCGTGTAGCGAATGACTATGGGTGGTTTCCAGCCTTAAAATATGGGCATTATGTGCAAGTAGGCAGCAATATAAATTTTCTAAACAAACAACAAACAAATAAAAATAAATAAATAAATAAATCAGCATTTGACAGCCTATCTCTTGGGGCAGGGTAAGGATTGGCAACAGGGGAAACAAATTTTGTGGCAATATATAGTTTTTGCCAGCTTAAAGACTGACACACAGCACTAATACTGGAGGTCCAACATGTAGCCTGATCCTTAGATCAAAACTAAGCATTTATCATGTAGCTTTAGTCCCCTTAATGCTAACTATTCCAGGCTAATACATTCTGTAATAGTTTTACTACTTCCACTTCATTGACAATATCTTCCTTCTTGGCTAGTGTTAAGTGAAAGATGATTGGTCATTATGTTGGAAATGTTCTTGTGCCCAAAGCAAAAGCAAGCAAACAAACAAACAAAAAATCAGGGCTGGGCTGGACACATGATCAGGCCATCCTGAACATGACTGCCTTCCAGTGGCAGAAGTACATAATGTGACCGCAATTCAACAGTTATTTTGAGAAGCAGGCACCAATGACTCATTCTTCTGCATCCCTGTTTCGTGCAATAAACTGGGAGCTCACTTTGGCCTCCTTGTTGAGGAGGAAGATGAAAGCAACAGTGGATGAGAGCCAGGGCTCTGCAACTGCCACTCTAGAAAGATTTCAGAACAATATACCTGTTTATTCTTTGACATTATAATTATTCCAGACACCGGTTGGGATAACATTTTCTGTGTTGTTTAGTCTCAGGACTTTTTGTGCTACAGCCTTAAATGGCATGGCTCTCTTATGTAAACTGACTGGAAATAAAGCTCTTGATTAATGAATTCCCCTCCCCCCCTTTTTAACTTTTCCTGGAAAAATTAAAAAAAAAAAAGAAACACTACTTTTACCCTTTAATCTGTTGCTTAGGGCAGAAAGGGAATGTGGCACAACTCTTACCAATTTTTCTTTCTCCTTTTCACTTTTTCATCAGTGAATTTCTAAATAAAGAAAAAAGCTTAGCTTTTCACAATTCCACTAGTGACCTTGTTAAGAGAAATGGTTGGGATGACTGTGGAGAGCAGTAATCAGGAGCCTCAGGAAAGCGCTTGTTTCTACCCTGGAACCAGTGAAAGAGTTTTTGTTCCAAAGAAGCACAGTATGGAAACAAGAGGAAGTTGCTTGAGCTGGGACAAGTCATAAAACAATCCTTTCAATGTATAGCAGAAAAAAAATGGGTGGGCTGGACTTAAGTAGAGTTGACAGAGAGATGATAGAGATGGATAGAAGATAGATAGATAGATAGATAGATAGATAGATAGATAGATAGATAGATAGATAGATAGATAGATAGATAGATAGATAGATAGAGATAAGAGACAGACAGACAGACAGACAGACTGATAGATGATAGATGATTGATAGATGATAGATGATAGGTGATAGGTGATAGGTGATAGGTGATAGGTAATAGATGATAGATAGATAGATAGATAGATAGATAGATAGATAGATAGATAGATAGATAGATAGATAGATAGATAGATAGATAGATGCATGGATGGATGGATGGATGGATAGATGATAGGATGGATGGATGGGTGGAAGGGAAATGATAGATAGATAGATAGATAGATAGATAGATAGATAGATAGATAGATAGATAGATAGATGGATAGATGATAGATAGGTAGGTAGGTAGGTAGGTAGGTAGGTAGGTAGGTAGGTAGATAGATAGATAGATAGATAGATAGATAGATAGATAGATGATAGATAGGTAGGTAGATAGATATAGATAAGATAGACAGACAGACTGATAGATGATAGATGATTGATAGATGATAGGTGATAGGTGATAGGTGATAGATGATAGATAGATAGAGATCGATAGATGATAGGTAGATAGGTAGATAGATAGATATAGATAAGACAGACAGACAGACAGACAGACTGATAGATGATAGATAGATGATAGATAGATGATAGATAGATATAGATAGATAGATGATAGATAGATAGGTAGATAGATATAGATAAGATAGACAGACAGACTGATAGATGATAGATAGATAGATAGATAGATAGATAGATATAAATAGATATAGATAGATAGATAGATAGATAGATTGATAGATGAGAGAGAGAGAGAGAGAGAGAGAGAGAGAAGAGAGGTAGATGATAGATAGATAGGGATAGATAGATAGATAAATAGATAGATAGATGGATAGATGGATAGATAATAGAGATGTCATGAATTGCTGCTTTGAGAAATAAGCAGTGGCCTGACCTCACGCTGGGGGCAACGGGTGGGTTCCTCCCGGTTCGGACCGGTTCGCCCGAACCGGTAGCGACCCGCTGGTGATGTCACGATGACGTCACCAAACCGGATCGGTTGGTGCCGGTCCGTGGGGGCTGCCATCTTTTTTTGAATTTTTTTATTTTTTTTTTATTTTTTCCTTCTGTTTTTTTTTCTTCTGCGCATGCGCAGAAGCTCAGTTTCCGGCACTGCGCCTGCTTTTTTTTGGGGGGGGGGGTTGTTACTGCACATGTGCGCACGCCCACAAGGCATGCCCACGCGGTGCGGGAGGGAGCGAACCGGCAGCGAGGTAAGTTGGAACCCACCCCTGGGGGGCAACTTGGTTGTGCGGATCACAGAGCTCTATCTGACAGTGTTATCAAACCAGCAATGAGAAGAGCCATAATTATGGAACATTATCACCAATGTCTAGAAGCTCAGCATTCTTTAGTTGAAGAGGCCCAGACCAGCTTTCCCAATGTTGAGTACTTCAGATTTCTTGACCAATGATCCTTAGAATGGCTGGTGTGGATGATCATCTAGGTATTGACTAAAGTAGGATATTATTCAGTGTAACATGCAGCAGTGTGCCATGTGACTTCATTTCATGGCCTTACACTGTTGTCAGTGACAATATTAGGCTAGCAAGGGTAATAAAGATGCATCTAAATAATTTTTCTTGACTCAATGCTGGTTGTTGGATTCTAACTCCCAGACTTTCCATCTAGCATAGGAATGCTGCTGGCTGGTAATTATAAAAACTGTAAGATAACTGGAGACACCAAATTGAGGGAAAATGCTGTACAGAATTCCATTCTGAATCTTCAATACATTTACTTATTCGATAAATACATAAATAATAAATGTTGTGGTTTTCTGCTTTATGACTTATTATCTAATGTATATAGCTGCTGCATACTTATTTTTTCCCCTTGTTTGTAAGCTTCCAAGTTGGTTTGCAAAATAATATTTTAGCAATAGCAATAGCACTTAGACCAGTGGTTCTCAACCTGTGGGTCGCGACCCCTTTGGGGGTCGAACGACCCTTTCACAGAGGTCGCCTAAGCGCACGCTAGCCGGCCATCTTGGTGCCACGCCCCCTTTGTCAATTCATCGCGTGCGGGGAGGGGGCGAGGCGGGGGTCACGGTGGTGGGGAGGGGGTCGCGGCATTAGGAAGGTTGAGAACCACTGACTTAGACTTATATACCGCTCCATAATGCTTTACAACACTCTGTGAGCAGTTTAAAAATGCCAGCATATTGCCCCCAACAATCTGGGTCCTCATTTTATTGACCTCGGAAGGATGGAAGGCTGAGTCAACCTTGAGCTGGTCAGGATCGAACTCCTGGCTGTGGGCAGAGTTAGCCTCAGGGGTGAAATTCAGCAGGTTCTGACAGGTTCTGGAGAACCGGTAGCGGAAATTTTGAATAGTTCGGAGAACCGGCAAACACCACCTCTGGCTGACCCCAGAGTGGGGTGGGAATGGGGATTTTGCAGTATCCTTCCCCTGGAGTGGGGAGGGAATGGGGATTTTGCAGTATCCTTCCCCTGCCATGCCCACCAAGCCAGGCCCACAGAACCGGTAGGGAAAAATTTTGAATTTCACCCCTGGTTAGCCTGCAATACTGCATTCTAACTACTGTGCCACCACAGCTTTTAAAATTGCTTTCCTCAATGGGATGCTTTCTAGTTATGCTCTTTAGAATCTCCAAGCTTCCTAAGATAATAAAATCTATTAGAATTTTATTTTGTAAAGCACTTTTAATTAAAAAAAAATAGTCCTGTGTTGTGAAATAGTACTTCTGTCCCACTTTTCCTCCACACTAAATTTAGAGTCATATTTTTATTTAGTGATCAGGTCACCTATGATTATTATTATCTGATAATTTGGGGGAAAAACACACTTCAGTATAAGTATTTCACAGGTGCTTCTGGCATAAGTTAAATTTACACAAAAACAAAATATAAATGGCAACAAAGTCTTTTAAGGTAAGCACATTTCTTCGTCCATCTTTCTACCTCTGTCCATCATAATGAGTTATATATTTAGTTTCCCAGATGTGAGCAAAATTGTAATGGATTCCTGTATCAGAAATCTAATAGCAATTTGATTACACAACCACTTTTGGAATACATCACTAATATAATATTGATTACAATTGGGTTAGTTGCTATTGTTAAGATTTTTTTTTTAGTAGTATCAGCAAAGAAGTTCCATCAAGTTGGTTCCATCTGGCTAGATTATAGCTGAGGTGCACTGTCAGTGGGTCAAAGCTTAATGCATTTTCTATAACTTAATCCTATGGGCAAATTTAGAGCTGACAGCTCTGTTCCTCACAGGTCATAGGACTCAAGGGCCACGCTGTCAGGTGGTGGAGGGCTGGTGGTGTATTTTTAATTCATTGCTGCTTGGGACTGATGGAAATCTATCATCTCTCAGACAACTTTGAAAGTCATGCAGTAAATGGCTGATGATTAAACTCGTGGCTGCTGGTTTGGACAGACTCTGGAGTTATAGTTTCACTTGCATATCTCGGTTAACAATGAATCTTATTAAAATTCAAACACTGAAGAGCAGTATTTGGTAGAAACACCCCACTTCTACTCCTTCCCAAGACAATTATTCTCAAGAGAGGGAATAGTTTAGATGGCAGTTTGATTCTGCTCTGCTCTGAATGAACTCTTATACATTAGGTCACCTATATATGATCACCTATACGCTAGGCCTGAGTAAAAGTGACAGGAGCCCAGAAGTGATAAAACTGGGGGCTTTTCTGGGATCATCCCATATTTGGATGATGGAAAATTTAAAAAGTTTCCATTCCAATTCTTCACTACAGTGTAATTCTTCACTACACCTCAACTTAACAACCACAACTGAGCCCCCATTTTTTTTTGCTAAGTGAGTCATTTGTTAAGCAAGTTTTGCCCCATTTTGCAACCTTACTTGCCCCTCTCGTTAAGTGAATCACTACAGTTGTCAAGTTAGTAACATGGTTGTTGAGTGAATCTGGCTTACCCATTGACTTTGCTTGTCAGAAGGTCGCAAAAAGGGATCACATGACCCCAGGACACTGCATCTGTCATAAATATGAGTCAGTTGCCAAGCGCCCGAATTTTGATCATGTGACCATGGGGATGCTGCAGAGATCATAAGTGTGTAAAATGGTCGTAAGTCAGTTTTTAAAGTGGCTTTGTAACTTAGAACGGTTACTAAATGTACTATTGGAAGTTGAGGACTACCTGTACTTTTGTTTTCACTCTGGATTTTTTTTCTACTGTACCAAAAATGTGATATTTTTAAAAGATATGCCTATCTATCAGTGGTGGGTTGCTACCAGTTTGCCCCGGTTCGGGCAAACCGGTAGTAGCGGTGGTGGAAGGCGCCCGGACATAATCACGGAGGATCTGCGCATGCGCAGAATATGCACATTCACAGTTCCGAACCGGTAGCAAAGGTAAGTGAAACCCACTACTGCTATCTATGTATTTCCTTTTTAGATTACAAGGACTAATGAAGGGTTCACCCAGGAGGGCCAGCACAGTTTGAGCATTACATTTACGATCTGCTGTGTTAACACAATTTAGAGAGATATTCCCCCTATTCTTTCCAGCTGCCCTATCCTTTTAGAACATAACCTTTCATTTATGACCAGCAGTAAGATAAATGGACTCAGTTACAGTGGTGATGAGTGCACCATTGGAAGACTTGAAAGGTTAGGGACAGATGGTCATGGAAGAAATTTATCAACGTGGTTGCTAAGAGTCAACAAGACTTGATGGCCTATAATCAATCAGCTCTCCATAAAATAGGTAGTATGTGAATCATTTGGATGAAATTTGAACAGGTATGTCACAGATATTGATTAGTTTACATTTTTTTTCCTCTTGGAAGCCAATTCCTTCCTGCCATCAAAATGTCCTTGGTTTAAAAAGGTAACATTGTCTTTAAGAAGTTGGTGAAGAGTTCTGAGTGTGTGACGTTCCACAGAGTTTCCCATGTCTCAGATTGTTCTATGCCCTTATTTGGTTTTTAAGATGATTAAGTTAACTTAATCCAGTTAACTTCCAAAGTTAACTTCTACTAATTTTGGAAATGGACCTCTTCTTTTCTACAGGGGAAACTTTGGCCTGGATTTGAACATATCTGCGTTTTTACTTCTAATGGTAGATTTATACTATCAGGTAGAATGTATAATATCCTCAATATTGCTGAAAAATTCAAATTTTAGCCCCTGTCCTATGACACTGACTTTCTCTTACTTGCAGCTAGGATTTATGCAAATTTAATTCACTATTTCTTGTGTGGTTGATCGCCCCCCCTTTGTTCCTTACCTAACCCTAATCATAACCTGACTAGGTGGCTCAGTGGCTAAGACACTGAGCTTGTCAATCAGAAAGGTCGGCAGTTTGGCGGTTCGAATCCCTAGTATAGGTCTCCTGCGTGAGCAGGGGGTTGGATTAGATGACCTCCAAGGTCCCTTCCAACTCCGTCACTGTTACATGAGTTACATTGCACTTTCTCTCTGGGGGGGGGGAGATGTATTTAGTGCATTCCTGTGTAGGTGAAAAGGCCAATATGGAAGCTGGCAGCAATCCACCCCTAGGAAAGCATCTAGTTTGGATGAGTTCTGAAAGCTCCCTAATGCAGAAAGGCTCTTTGAGAAGCAGAATGGCTTTGGAGAGACGGTAACCATTTTGTCATTTTTTTCTTATAGCAATAGCACTTAGACTTATATACCACTTCACAGTGCTTTACAGCTCTCTTTAAGTGGTTTGCAGAGTCAGCATATTGCCCCCAACAATCTGGGTCCTCATTTACGGACCTCAGAAGGATAGAAGGCTGAGTCAACCTCGAGCCTGGTTTGACTCGAACTGCCGAACTGCTGGCAATCGGCAGTCATCAGAATTAGCCTGCAGTACTGCATTCTAACCTCTGCGCCACCATGGCTCATGGTGCTTATGCATCTTGAAGGACCCAAGATGAAAGAGTTTTCTCCTTACCGTTATTTAACTTTTTTTTTTAAAGGAAGCTCACCTAAGTACTTAAACATAACTTATCAATGCAATATGGAAAACCTTTGTGGATATTTAAAAGTAGCAAGTTGTCCCTGAAAAATAGGCAAGGCAGGTAGAAGCCCTGGGGATTTATTTATGTCAATGTCAAGTGCAGCAGTGGAGGCCAGATCCTGCACTATCAAGGCAATTGATAACAACTTTGGACATAGGGCAATAACATACCACGATAAGATAGAGAATCCAGAACCAGCTGCATTCTGACAGGGACTTCCACGTCATTTGCTAGTGAGCAGTAAGCAAGGAGTTGCACAGGTCCATTCTTTCATGTCTGCTTTGGTTATTTTGGTCCCTCTGAATGCCTAGAACAAAGGCTAGCCCAGTGGATCTGTGGATGTGTCACAGAGAATAGGCTCACTTACTACACCTATTGGGCCTGCTGTTGGAATCTGTGATGCCATGTGATGGCATATGTGACAGGGTGGGAGGAAAAGGGAGAGACACTGAAGCAGAATGATTAGATTACAGCTCAGCTGGTTGAGACGACTGCCGCTGCTATTAATTTCAGAGGCCGGAGAAGCAGTTCTTACTCGGGGACAGCAAAGGGTTATCTGCGGCAGCATCCAACATTTGGGAAGCAATCAGAAAACGCACAACTGTTGGCTTTTTTTTTTTTTTTGCTTCTAGCCATTAAATAGCACTTAACACACCCTCCGTACAAAGCTGTGTACTGAGCTACCTCCTTTAAAAGATTGCTTTTAATAATCACTCTTCCAACAGAATTTAAGTTTAGGTTGCTACTCTTTCACCATCAGGATTCTTGCTTCTAAGGTCAAAGAAGAATTCCTTCAATGCGTTTTGGGATTATCTTTTGGCACACAGATGGGCAATTGCAAGCCCACAGGGCTCATCCCGTACTATACACCATTCCAGTTCATTTGGCCTGTGAGACTTTAAGGGAGGCCCTTCAACCTCTCTCAGAGCTCTTTTACTTCTCTGAAGCCCCCCACACATCACTTCATTGTCAGTCTCACCAAATGAGTTTTATGTTTTCAAGGACGTTGGTTGGGGAACATAATGCAGATCCTTTTGACTAGGGTTTCTCCCCCCCCCCACATTCTTGCTGGTGAAAAGACATGACATGGGCAAACCTTAGGATGAGTAGAAGCGCCTTGTGTCTTCCTCAATTTCAGTGTGGGGTAGCTTTGCTTATTTATACCTAGCTTAAAATAGATCTGATCTTAAATATCAGGGTTACCATTCAATGGCATTTCATCAAAGTGCTTCTTTAAAAAATGGCCTTGCCCCATCTCAGAGTGGTGATCTCATTTCTCTCTAATCCTCTGTAGCCCCTTAGTCTAGAATCTGTGGCTCTACTTTTGGCTTACCCATTTGTCACATTTGCACATGCCGGCCGCCCAGCCTTCCTTCACATTGGTCCCTCTTTATGCTTTAAACCAAAGCAGATTGAAATGCTGGCTATTAATAATAGCCAGATTTCAGCAAATTAGTACATTCAATTTGATTTCAAGAAAATGCTGTTGTTAGCATGTGGCATTCACTGGTTGTTTCCCCCCTTATTTCTAGTGTTTTCACACTGGGCACGGTCTTCTTTTTTTGGATCAACTAAGTGTTGATCCATTGGTTGCAATAGGAATTGACCAACCAGCTTGTCACCTGAATCTGATGTTGTGGGCTGAGAGAGAGTGATTGGCCCAAAGTCACCCAGGCTAAGATGGGACTAGAACTCACAGTCTCCTGTGACTTAACCACTAGACCAAACTGGCTTTCCATCCAGTACCGTTTTAACACTATTGAAAATGGCAGCTACAGGATTTATGTTGTGCTCACCAATTGCCACCTTCTATTTCACCAGCTACAGTCATATATATAACTGGGATTAGTCCCTGCCTTCTTTGTTCATATGTAAACAAAGGAAAAGTGATAGACTATAATCCCACAATGTGTATCTATTCAAGCATGAATCAGACAGTAATTTTAATTTAAAGTAACTGAATGATGAAAAACAGTTACTCTCTATTTCCAGACTTTGAAATGGTAAAGTCTGCAGATTCTTTGGGGAAGAATAATTACTTTGCTGATCCTGAAATTTGTTTAAAAATGTCATAATTTAGATTCTTTCTCATCATCTTACATAAGGAATGAATGATGGAAAATACTCCTTTGTGCAATGGGATGGCTGCAAAATAAAGCTACGAAAAACCACTGTGGGAAAGAACAGGTGTGTTGTGAGCAACTGATTATATGAAATAATATAAATGGAAATTGAGATAGCTGAGCTCAAATACTTGTCAGAAGTAGTTCATAACACAATGGATAGATCAGGCTGGTACATCTTGCAGAGGGGAATGGGCTACTTTGATACATGAAATAATTGTGGTCCACAAAGGAATAGCTGGCATGCCTATCAGCTGTTTGGTGGCTAGCAGCTGGGCAGCAGTGATGGAGCTGGCTGCCTGGAGTGTTGGAGGCTTGGCAGTGTGCCTTTTGGGGTGGAAGTGGCTGCAAAAACCTAAACCATGGGGTTTCTTTCTTAGCAGGGATGATATTTGGCAGCAGTGGATTTGCTCAATTTTCCAAAAACACCAGCAGGATGCAGCAACTGCCTTGCTGGGCTGTACGTTGTGCAGATATAAATTCTGGACACATTACAGTGCAAAGTTCAGTTCGGATAGATCCAGTTATTTCAGCAGATTTTGTTAGATCTGTTCAGGATTCTTTGATTGTTCTTGGTTACTATTTTGACATGACCCATCTTCAGACATGTTTGTTTAAATACACACCGTTTACCTACCACAATATGTTTGGTCTGCAAGCTTTTCCTAATGGGTGGAAAAATCCAACCTCCTTTTCCGTCTGCATTGATTGTGCCAACTGTGTTTTGCAAGCTGCTTTCAAGAAACCCGAACCTTCTTGAAATGTTGAATTCTGGCAACTAGGCTCCCTCAAAATCTGGAGTGCATCAGATTGGGGAAGGCCTTATTACAGGCTGAAAGCCTTACAAAAGCTCTCAGGCAGCTGAACCCGTTTCTGAATTTTTAACCTTTTATATTTTTGTTCATCTGCCAAAAGGAGTTTACAAGCTATCCTCTTAAAACTTTTTTTTGTGCCAACCCCCCCCTTCTTTGTTTAGCATGTAAAAAAGAGTTAGAGCAACATAATAATGCAATTTTAAAATTATGTGAATAAACAAAAACCCCGCTTCCTGTCTCTTTGTGGTATGGACGACCCTAGTCTTTCAATAGTTGTCCTGACTTGAGCGGGATGAAAATCAGCTGCCATTAAATTTCAACCCAGCGTATGTTTTTTGAGGTACCAGTTGAATCCAGACTATGAAATGGAAGAGTTTTCCTCTGCCAGTCTCACTGGCTTCGGGTGGACAAGGGGATTATGTGATACAGGGGTGCCTTCATGTGGAAAGCAGAGGGATCTGCGTGAATGGAAAAAGAGAATCAAAGCATGGAATTTTTACAGCCTTGCAATATGTAGCTTTTAATGAGTCAAGACCATTCCACAGTGAATTAGCTTTTGGGTTAATAGCTAACCTACTGAAAACTGGAGCAAATTTGCTTCCGTGTTGAGTGATAACCATATTTTTCTGTGGCTAAACATATAAACATCAATGACACATTCATAATTTATATTTTATGTGGATTGCTTTCCTTCTTTGATCACATTTATTTTTGTTAGATACTTTATTTGTTTAGAGATTTATTTCGCTCATTATTCTAATGATAGCACTGTTTTTAAAGAAATTCAATTGCTAGCTCTCTCTCTCTTTAATATCATTGTTAGTTTATCATCAAGAATATTCACAGCTTTAATCTGTATTATATGCAGCTGCTCATTATAAACTGTCTTTCCTCTCTTCATATTATTATGCATGTCTGTGCAGAATTATATTCTATTAGTGCTATCCTATTTGGACTTCAAAACTCCAGACAAACATGAGATGACCTGAAAGAAAGACATAAATTTCTAATCCTTTCATACTGCCTAGTGGTTATCCAGATTTTGCAACTCAGACATGGTAGCCCTGTCCTGGGTTAAGACAGCCAAGAGATTCAGAATGGCTGAAGTCATTTAAAGGAGGCTCCTGGTCATAATAAAACTTTTGAAAATGAAATCAATGGGAAAAAAGGCCCCCAAACAAAACGTGAAGCATAATGTAAAGTTTTACACCTTTTAATGTATGCAGTGTACATTTGAGGCCACTTTTTGAGGCTCAGGTTGAGGCCAAATGACTCTTCTGCACTTCCATGCTCAGAATGAAATTGCCCAAGGTGGGTTCATCTAAACCAGTGTGTAGCAACTTTAAGATGGGTGGATTTCAATTCCCAGAATTAAAGTTGACTGGGGAATTTTGGCAATTGATGTCCATACTTTTTAAAGTTGACAAGGTTGAGAAATACTGATCTAAACAAACTGAGTGGCTAGAATCATGGGAAGGTGGCTTGACATCTTTAGAAGAGTAATATTTAAAAGCTGAATTTAGATGGGTGCTTTACATAGTTGTAGCTGAATACATTAGCAGTGCCGATAGGGCGTTTCTTGTGGGAAAAGGTCAAAGTATGGCCAATATGATTAATGATCAGGGATTGTGGAACTGTGTTCCAAAACATCTTATGTCATTGAATTTATTATATTTATTAATAAAATATATTTATACTGTTGAACAGCCCATATCAATGAAATGGTATTTCAATGAAGTGGAATACAAAAAATGGATAATTTTGTGACAGATTGTATACCCTCTCTATGTTCCGTTAGGTGAGAAGCTTGAACTCCTGAAAAGTTCTTTAGCCTAAATGACCATCCTTGATAAAGTGGGCTATTTTTCCTTATTTAAAGTTCTCCCTTTATTTGGATAACTTTACAGCAGCCCTATAACTGAGCTGAGGGAGATGACTGGCCCAAAGTCATCTAGTGATTTTTTTTATGGCTGAGGGTGGATTAGAGCCTGCATCTCCCCAGTCCTATTAGATATTAATATATGTTTTCTTGGAGTAACCTGGATATGACTTTTGTTAGTAATAAGATGCAATGTACTCTAATGCCATCAGCTTTCCAAAGATGCTGTCCTCTGTATAACAGCAAGATGGCGATGGCGAATAAGGAAACATGTCTTGTTAGTGAAGAAAAGGAAAAGTCCTGGCAGTGGCTATTTTATTATAAAACAAATCCTTCTTATAATATAAGAAATCATCAAGTGAAATACAGAGAGCATCAAATAAAATAACTACACTACACTAGCTAAGGGTAATCTAGATACGAAACAAACAAACAGAAGATCTTTAATTAGGATCACCAACAATTTATGAAAAACGATTATTGCAGTGACCCTCAGAAGCGTTTTGTAGAAAATCACTGCACATATACAGTACATGGTTATCCTTTGCCCTGAAGTGAAAAGAGTCCTTTTGCTTGTGATAAGTTTTTTGCATCCAATCTGAGCTCAAAAGCAAATGTTGTGTATAATGATTCCGAAACGAGTAAGATCCCACCCTCCGAGGTCATGGACTTCTGAAGGCAGTGTTGAGAAAACAAGTCCTGGTGAGGACTAGTAACTTCTTGCCCTATTTGTGGGCTTGCCAGACCCACTTGAATGGACGCTGCTAGAAACAGGTTTCTGAATTAACTGGGCTTTTATGTTTTTAGGCTATAATTTTGTGTACCACTGAACAAATTTTACAGTAGGAGTGTCACTGTGAAAGTTTAGCATCTGAAACTTACTCTGAACCACCCACTTAGCAAGTTAACCACAAGCACATTTTGTACTTGGAACAAGATGGAGGGCTTCTGATTTTTTTCTCTCTCCAATTGGAGTGTCCAGTGCAGACACAGTGAGGAACGTGTATAAATTACAAGTACCGCCTGGGCAGCACCTAAGAGTTTATAAATGAAGAACAGTCCATCTTCCTCCTATGACTGCTCTGCTCTCATTAAATATTTGGAAACATTTTAATAAGCTGGGTCTTCTTGTTACTTTTGTTCCAGCATGGGATGATGGAGGGGAGGGTGACTATGAGTGGGAAAGGCCAGGCCTAACTGAGGCAGTTGTCTGCGGCAGCAAAGTTACCTCATCATGAAAGGGCAGCAATGGTTAATTATTGTGTGTGTTATTTCTGTATTTTTCTGCTAGGCCCTTGTGGGATTTTCTGCCTCACATACTAAAATAACTTGGCTGGCTTGGCTACCGGGCAGATTGATTTGGGTGGATGATGGGCCAGCATTTGCTCCTTCAATTTGCTTTAAAAGTTGGCGAGGGCTAAACAGCAAAATGAATGGAATGACAAATAAAAGACATGAAATGGTTTGGGATGAAAATGTAGTGGCGGAATCCTGGAACACATGTTGGAGATACTTTATGGGAATGATAGTGAGTTGTTGAAGAGTGGAACTGAAATATAAGAAAAAAAACCATGATCAAAGTCATTAATTGTAGCTAGCCAGGAAGATGGCCTTGAAGCAGATATTCAGAAACCGTTATGTAAACAAAGAGAGCAGAAGCATTCCTTAAGTCCTGAGAAGGGAACATTAAGAAGAGACTCAGCTTGGCTCTTCCTGACTCACTGAGGCAGACTAAGGAGAGAAGGAAAAACACAATCAGACTTGCCAAATTCTGTTATTATACGGTTCCAAGCCAGGAGAAAGGCGCTGGAAATAAAATGGAGACTGATTGGAAAGAAGGACTCTGTTTATTGATGAGCAGAACCAACAGCAGCATGTAGTTCTTGGACAGCTGACAAATTAGCTTGATGAGTGCAAGGATTTTTATACAGTTCTGAGATAACTGTAAGGAAAAATATATAGTACATTTGTTCAACAGTAAAGTTAATAAATTTCAATTGCAGAGCATTTTGTACGCATATGAAGTTGAAGGGAGGTTGCCAAATGTGAAAAGAGTGAGATACAATGAAAGTTAAGTACGTGTGAGAAGAAATAAAATGATCAATGAATGACACAATGATGACTAGATAATAATAGAAGAAAATGTGATGTCTCCGGTTGTTTAATGTGTTAATAAATATATCAGGAATGCTTGTAGTGACTTAGAGATGTGTTGGTTGGAGAAGTAAATGTGTATGTACTTCTGTATGCAGATGATGTGTTGGGATATTCATGAGCAGGAAGAGTCATGTGGTAACTCAGTCAGCCAATGTGAGTAAAGTGCTACTGAATCTGAAAAAAAAAGGAATTAAGCTAGAAGCTGAAAGTGTTATCCAGTCTCAGGTCTGTCTCTGTATCTCTCTGTGTGAAGACTTCATTATGATATGTTGCTGTAAAGAAGAAAGTATGGTACTGTAAATATTTTGATATGATTATAAAGAAGTTATTTGATTCAGCAAAATGCAGTCAACTGTAAGAGCTTCTGATTTATTTTCTACAACAAAGAAACAAAATTCTCTAACAGGTTATGGGCCCAGAGCTCACTAAGGACTGCATTGTAATTTAAAGCTGGAAGAATTGCCTGTGTTTAGAAAGTATAAAAATAAGGCAGGATTAGCAGAATGGCTGCAATGGAATTTAAAGAAAGCTCTGTGCCTCATTTGGGCCAGAAGAATTATATTGTGTGGGCTGCAAAAATGGAATGTTTATTGAAATCAAAATAGCTGTGGTATATCATAGAGGAAGAATTGCCTGTGTTTAGAAAGTATAAAAATAAGGCAGGATTAGCAGAATGGCTGCAATGGAATTTAAGGAAAGCTCTGTGCCTCGTTTGGGCCAGAAGAATTATATTGTGTGGGCTGCAAAAATGGAATGTTTGTTGAAAGCAAAAGAGCTGTGGTATATCGTAGAAAATCCACCACAAATGTTTGCAGCTGCTGATCAGAAAAGTCATGATCAAGCAATGGCTTATCTCATCTTGAATTTAGATGATGAACAATTTCTAAATGTTGCA
>QLTV01004086.1:4724273-4756887 GCA_003457575.1 Thermophis baileyi
GTGGTATTTAAGGACAGTTCGCAGACTATGGTTTCTGGTAGAGCGAGATCATGTTTAACTTGAATATGTTGAACTTCCAGTGACCAGTGAGAGTGATAACACCAAATTTAACACACTTGCTCCCCCTTCACACCTGAGACCTTGTACCACTAATGAGTCACATGACACCAGGGAGGGAAAACAGCTACTTGGGTCCCATTTGGCCATTATCACTTAGGGGTGAACTCACTTTTGTTGCCGGCAGTTTAGACATTAATGGCTGTGTGTTGCATTATTTTGAGGGGACAGCACATTTACACTGTTATACAAGCTGTATACTCACTACTTTACATTGTAGCCAAGTGTCATTTCTTCAGTGTTGTCACATGAAAAGNCTAACGAGTCACATGACACCAGGCAGGGAAAACGGCTACTTGGGTCCCATTTGGCCATTATCACTTAGGGGTGAACTCACTTTTGTTGCCGGCAGTTTAGACATTAATGGCTGTGTGTTGCATTATTTTGAGGGGACAGCACATTTACACTGTTATACAAGCTGTATACTCACTACTTTACATTGTAGCCAAGTGTCATTTCTTCAGTGTTGTCACATGAAAAGATATACTTAAATATTTACAAAATGTGAGGGGGTGTACTCACTTCTGTGACATACTGTATTTCCCCACATCAATCCTGGGAGGGTTGGATGGAGTGAGGATTATATCTCTGGAAGGATAGGATGTCTATCTTATCTACACTAGTCTTGTCTCTCTACTATCATAGTAGCTAAAGTAGAAGTACCTTGGCGTAGGAAATTATCCAGGAGATCAGGATAAATAGCATACTTGTCTGCTGGGCAGATTGTTATGACTTGTTAATATTCTGTATGAGTATATGCTTTTCCTGAAGTGTCCTGTTCCCCAGAATTAGTTGCTTGCATAATGGAAATGGGACATTTCTTTAAATGGAACCAGGATAAAACACTGATAATACCACAGATTACAAGTAATCAAATAGCTGGGATTCGGAAATAAATGAAAGGTTAATTCTTTCAACACATTATTTCATATATCAGCGAATTCATTCCACTTACTCTATTCATTTTACCTATAATATGCAAATATATCATGCAAATGTATGATGCAAATAGAAAGCAGACAACATGAAAGCATACACATTGTTTCTCTTTTTAATCTTGTTTCTATCTTTGCCTTCTCTCATGTTTGTATTATATGAGATGGTACATGCCTTTGATTATTATTAAATACCTTTTCTTTTCTTTTTCATTTTCTCTATTCTAGGAACCATTTGTGTGTTTATCTGTGCTTATGACCTTGTTTGAAAACTGTACATTCCAGAAAGTATTTTGTAGCAAAATAAGCATAAAGATAATGTAACCATTAAAAAAGGACAATATGTAGGTCTTACCTGCATTGGATAGAGAAGCAGTTTCATATGCTACTCTGTTAGTTCATTAAATTATATCACTTGGTGTGAAAGACATTTGTAATTGGTTCCTGCTACTTTCACATTGGACCAACATAGTTTGTCTAGTCTGATTAGTGCAGTATATGGTTATGGACCTCTGGATTAATCAAGGTGCTGTTCCTACTCCAAATTTAAGTTGGATTTTTCATTTTGGTATCCTATTGTAATACCTATCAACATCAAAAACATTACTGGCAAAGAGAGGCTGCTGAGTGAAATCTGTGAATGAAGTAGATAGTCAATGTGTCCAAAATGGGTTTTAAAATATGAAAGCAGCAGAGAAATTCATTCTATGCAAATGTTTGTGAGCGCATGAGTAATAATTTTGTTTAGGTCTGGAGTTAAAAGTATTGCATAAAAGCTTTGTTTAGACACAGTGACAATATTTCTGTTCTCTGAAAATGCTTTGTTTACGGAATAGACCATGCTTGTTTGGGTTCACATAAATGAGGTTATTTCCCTACTTGTGACTTTAAACTGCTGTTGTGCCAAAATCTGAGTAGTAAGAATAGGCTTTATATTGATTCAACAATAGTTGGGTGATGTTATAAAAACACTGTAAATCATTAGTGAGGAAATGGCCTGAGTCAAACATGTTTGTTTGGTTTTCATTAGCGGGTCTATCTGGGCTCACAGCAGGC
Source organism: Thermophis baileyi (assembly GCA_003457575.1). Classification (NCBI taxonomy): domain Eukaryota; kingdom Metazoa; phylum Chordata; class Lepidosauria; order Squamata; family Dipsadidae; genus Thermophis; species Thermophis baileyi. Next base: position 4,726,382 of record QLTV01004086.1, read on the forward strand.
AGGCAGTCTTTAAAAGCTCCCTTGGTAGTTTGACATGGGTGCTCAAAGTGTTGGGAGTGCCCTTTTGGATCTTCTTCATCAGGTCTGAATCTCCCTCCTCCCCCCATGCTTGCTTCTTGAATGTGCTAAGGCCATGCAAAGATTATTCCTGGGGTACACTCCAAATACAATTACACCTACAGCAATATTGTGCCCGAGAGTAGGGCATATACCTTCTTTCCAGAACAGACGAGATTGCAGTGGTGTCCATGGAAGGAATTTGGGGAGGGGGAAGGGGAGAAAGGAAATTGCAGGGCATGATAGTGCCATCACGATCACTTATGACAGGCCATATGGGAAGCTTCTGAGAATCTTACAAGATAAATAAAAACCATCACTTTAAATTAATTCTGTATAGAAGCCAATAGACTAGATTTATTGGAGCACAACTGAAGGAAGTTGTGTAATCAATTGGACTGATATTTTTGCATTTTCACGTTTCTCATTGTTTTGCAAACTGGACTCCAACAAATAGAGGGTCCAGTTATTTCTAAGGTAGAATGCACACAGTAACAACTTTCCTCAGCACTAACAATAGAAAATTGGCAGGATTTCTATCGCCTGGCATTTGGCCAAAGGTCAAAGTGAGTGTTAGAATGGCTGTTGCTGTGAACCTCTTTCCCTTCTCTTCCTTATAACAAGGTGTGGCATGCTATCCTTAGACAATGCTTTTGCCCTGCCCCCACTCCACCGCAAACTATGTTAAGTAGGGATCAAGAGGCATACAATGCAGTGACATCACACCGGATTGTTTAAGTTTTTAATTTCCTCATAAAAAACGAGGAAAATAGAGAGATGAGATGCAAAATCATGAGCCACTCCCAGCGTCTTCTAAAAAATAGTTTGGCCCCGTAATGTCAAACCAGTGCTTGCAAAACAACAACTCCAGCCAAGTTGTAATTACTATGCATAGCAAGTAGGTCAGGTTTGCATCTTATTTGGGTAAGAAATCATTTTCCTACATAACTGGTAAGGAAACAGTGGCTGATCTGAATTAGGATTATGAAAAACTGTGGACGACAAGCATATTTTAAACAAGGAAATTGCAAGTCATAGATTCCTGGAAATCAAATTTAGGTTTGCAAAATCATACCTCTTCTGGGGGTATAAATGGGATTACCTTTTAAATTCTACAGAAAAGGGCTGAAACATGCATTTTGGACAACCGTTAAGTCTTGCTGATGGCATGCTCAAAATCCCTCTCCTAGCCTATTCTTAGGAAATCATTTGCTTGTGCTAATTGTTGATTTAATAAAAATTCAGATTTTGAGTGTGTGGGTGGAGAGAATTTATCTTGTTTCTGAATCCCAAGGTGAGATTTCAATGAAATCACAAAATTATAACCAAGATCAAAACCAAACAACTTAAATCCCACAACTTTCAATCTTAATTCTTAAAGAGATCATTGTTTGTATAAGTTACCTAGGAAATTCAACCAAACTTCCCCCCAAAATTGTTGGTTATTTTTTCTTAATTTTTCCTTCCTTTTTTTAAAAAAAATGCTTGGAACATGATCTTTACAGAGCCATTGTTAACTTGGAAGTGCCCTATGTGACACCTTTGTGACATGAAGTCACACCCAGACAAGTTTGAAAACAAGAAAGTGAAAGCTCTAAATTTAAGGTTTATATCTGGCACTTCTAGCTTGCCATGTGATTTCTCATGCTTAAATTTCAAATGCCTTGAAATGTGATATGTACAGTCTTGTCAAAATTACATTGTTCATGATGGAAAACCATCCCATTTTGTGCACCTATTTTTGATGGATGTGAAAGAAATGAGTAAGATTCTCTGGATGCTCATTCTGATGAAGGGAAGAAACCTAAAAACACGATGACATCTAATTCTATTTGTACAAACGTAACCAAGAATGTTTTTAGTTTGATGTCTTCATCTAGAGTTGTAGGCATAGGAATTGATATTCTATAGATTTCTTTAGAGCTAGTCAGCTTTTAATTAAGGACTCTAATCCTGTGTCTGTTTAATAATGAAAAAAGAACATTTCTGGATCTGAGAAGATTCACAAGCAGGACAGGAATACAAGTCTTCTCATGTTGCCTTATCCTGAAGGGAGTCATTATGATGAATGGTTATTATCTTCCACAATTTCTTGTTAGAGCTGTCCACTATCTTTCTTCTAGTACCCGTTACTACCGTATATCTAGACTAAAAAAATCTCGATGACCACACGATGGCAACAAAAATTGGATTTGTCTCCCATTGCTGCTACCTAGTGGTATTCTGGATTTCTGCAGCCAAAGTAATATCAAAATTCTGCATTTGTCTTGAACTAATTTGGATTTGTAGCTTTTTCAACTAGGGCCAACTTGGTGCTTGATCATACAGTTCACCTTGGACTAATCAGCTTTTCATCCTAACATTATGAGTGGAACGCCTTTCCCAAAGTAAGTGCTTTTATTCAGTTGTCCTTTTCCTCATCTAACAGACTCCCCCCCCCCAAAAAAACAAGTTTTTCAAATGCTCACCTGTTTTCTTCTACAAAAACCATTTGTTAAGAAACTTTTGTGGAAAAGTACAGGCAGTATTTTTTTATTTATTTAGATTTGCTAATACTGCCAAATTCAGAAAGAAGTATCAACATCCTTCAGGATATACACATTTTCCTCCCCATATTCATACTTACATACTAGCTGGTTTCTAATTTCTTTTAACAAGCCTTTTAACATATGCTGCTGATTTACAAAATTTTCATGGAACCCTGTTTCTAATACACTGATCTGTAACCATCTAATTATTAATGCCAGTTGAGTGGTGGAAAGAAAAATGTCTTACCTAAATCCAGATGAAATTACAAGAGTTCGCTTGATCATAGTCTATATAAGATAAAAAATATTCAAGGAAACTGAGGGATATTATATTCTGCATTAAAAGCAAAACCAAAACATTCAATAATTATTTTACATCAATATGGCTAGAAATCATTTCCAAACTGACTTTCTTAATGACAACTGTTTTCTGGGCTAAAACCCAATGGCCATATAGCCTGATTTTGTTTCTTTACTTGAAATTATCCTATTTCAGCTTAGTGAAGGTGTTGAAATTATCCTTTCAAGATCAACTTCTTCGGATTTTCTAAGGAGCTTTGGAGTTCTCCAAGGAATGGGAAATTACGTCTGAGACGTATTTTTGCTGCAGCACTTACATAAATTCTGAAAGGGTGTGGAACATTTTGAAATCAAGAGTTTCAAATGTTCCAAACTCGAACTTACATTGTTTTGAAGTTGGAACAAAAGTTTTATTTGGATTTTGGTATAAATTCAATTGTTTCAAATGGTAGCAATTTTATGCTCCAGCACAGAATGCAGCGGGAAGCTTCAAGTAGTCCAGTTTCTAGAAATGTTTCAAAAACCTCCTTGAAAGGTTGAAAAAAAAAACCCCTTGAGAGTGGTTTTGAGTTTTGTTTTGAAAGACCAGAACTTTCTTAATCAGTTTAAATAAAACAGGTTTTGTTTCATTCTTTCTAATTTTAACATAGGGATCCAACATTTTTGGTTTGGTCAACCAGACCTCCATTTATTGCTTTTGAGCAGGCTCACTAAACCACCTTATTTTTAGTGGTCTCAGATCTGACTCTGCTCTTCCACAAAAACCTGTGTTTAAAAACTCAGTGGAATGCGATGTATCTTATGCTACTTTTTATAACATTCTGTAGAAAAGATGAGCGATAGATTTTGGTGTGTTCCCACCATGGGAACTCATTCTTACAACTAGAATTATGGGGAGATGTCACAATGAAGAAACATTTCTTTAGAATTGGGGTAGGATTTCTTTCTCATAGAACTAAGCAAGAACATTTGCTTAATTATGCCAAAGCAACCCTGAGCAAGCTTCCCTAGAAGTTAAGTTCTGAATGCTCTGGGCCTTTGCCTGAACAAAACAAAACTATATACTCCAAATGATATGCTTTGTTCTGAATTATGTCTATAATTAAAAATAAGTTTTTTGTTAGGATGTGACTAAGTGCCTTAGTGGACAGCTGACTTTTTTATTTTTAAAATTTCAAGTAAGTAGCTATACGTGTCTTGATAAAACTATTAGATTAAATGCATTTGTATCTGTTAGAAATGAATGATAATAAATAAATGATTGATGCTGTCAATAACTTTATGGAGTGTATAAAATTATATTTTCCTTGATCTAAACAAAAATGTACTTGTGGCATGAATATATACAACACAGGTCCTGACATATATTTAAATTACCTTAGCCAGCAGTGCTCAGTTCAATTTTTTTTTTAAATGGAGAAAATATAATAAATAAAAATGTTTAATATTTACATTAAAAGAATATGTGGAATCAGTAGATGAACACATATATCCAATTTTCACACAGAGAGAAAAAAGGAAAATTAGCCTTATGTGATTTCTTTACCCCTCCCCCCCCAAATTCTTAACATTATTTGTGAAACAAATATTAACGTCCCTAGATCACTGAAGATAAATTATATGCACACTGAGATGATCTGCTGACATTCAATGGTACATACATGATTTGATTCCCATAGATAGACTTCTCATAGACTGAAATTTAAAAGTTGGGAATCATACTAATAGATCTTTGGGCTTTTTAACCTCTGTGTGATGATTTATTCTGAAGTGGTCACAATTCTTCCTCTATCAGTTCATTTTCAAAAAGGGTACTTATATCATTCCTCATACATTTCATTGTTTCAAGGGGTGATTTAGGACTGTGACCATCCTAATCACAAAAAGCTGTTTCCCTCCCCCAAAATGCAAATGTTTCCTAGCTGCAGATACAATGCAATGTCCTTATATTTTTTTCTAACTACGTTCATCAGAGAGGAATGAGTTTCATTTGAGATTCCTGAACCTGATATCTTCATACTTCCATCCACAGCTTCATAGTGGAACTTGAAGTCCATGCTAGGTTGTGGAACAGTAATTTATATTAAGCTGCTCCACTTCTGCAATTTAGGAGCTATCCAGTCAGTACAACATCAGGACTACCTTTGCATATTCTATGCATATAAACAGCTACAGCTGTCCCAAAGATGTACTAACTAGGAAAATCTTAGATATGAAACTCTTTGTGAACAAGTAACTTAAGGTCTAGTCTTTCCTTCTAAGACACCTGAATAGCTAACATTGCCTTCTCCAAGCTGGGATCATTCAAATGAGTTGGCTAAGAAATAGTACAATCCCCATCCAGCAATATGGAACTTGAAGCTCAACACATCCCAGTTTGGTAAAGTGGGGTATAATACACCCAAAATATTTTAGACAGTCCTGTTTTCCAGAAAGGTTTAACACTTTTCTAAAAGATTTAGGAACACCTTCTTCCAGTAAAGTGTTGACTGAAGTTTCAATGTGTAAATATCTTGAGTAATCTTATATGTTCAAATAATAATAAACAGATATGGTTAAAAGCAAAATGAAATATAACACACTAAATTGGGACCATGGAAGTTGCAATCCAAACTTACTCAGTGAAATAAGTTCCATTAATTTGACAAAGTTAGCTATATTTCCAAGAAAATGCAATGAGGATGGAGGTATGGAGAAGTGTGCAATTCACATATTTAACCAGATTAAATCATTGTAGTGCTTGGTTTGTCCTCACTTCACTGACACTTTTCTTTAACAGCTACTACATAACGGTGGCCCTTAAAGCATAAAAATACTGCAACCCTGTAACCTTTGTGATATTGATTTCTGATACAGCGTATAAAGAGGTTTTCCATCAAGCCTGAAAAAATATGTGAAAAATATGAAACCCATTTAAATCAGAAGTGGAGTGGGGCTTTTTAGATTTACAGTATTAAAAAAAGAGTTTTGTGTAATACTGAAATAGCAGAGAAAGCCCATTCGCCTTATCTGGAAGCTGGTTCTGTAATTAACCAATTTTCAAAGGAATGATGGAGGTATAAACTGCCCAAACCAGCACAAGGGAATACTTAAGGCAGATGGTGTCACTTAAAAAGGAGCAAAATGTAGGCTCAGAGGATAACTAAGTTTGCAATTGGAAGGTCCTCTTTACCATACTCATTAGTCTTCTTACAAATGCCATGGCAGCCCATTAGTTACACTCTTATAATTTCTGTTAAGAGACTGAATTATTTTATACTTAAAGTCATGTTGAATTTAATCTAGATAGTCTAAGCCATTAGTGGAGAAATCATAATTTGTATTAATCTATCCCTGATTTAAAAATAATATTGCCAACCCAGACCTGCATCTCTTTATGTTTTTCAAGAAATTAAAGAGTTTAAATGAAGACATTTTGTTGCATCTACACATTGAATTTGTTGGATACAATCAGCGACCCATAGTCATTGTTTTTCCTCTGTAGCTTATAATACATATGCCGTTGCTGCCCCATAACCCGCAATGCCCTATGCTTGACGTAGCCCCTTTATCTTGTAAATATTTTTGGAATGCCCCTAGATAAAATGAACTCAACGGAGGAAGTTTTTGGTGAAGGGGGAAAGGTGGGGTTGTCTACTCCTTTCACCTTTGGATATCAGAGAAGTCAGAAGGTTCATCTCTCTGTTCAAAGGTCTCATGAGTTGCTTTGGAATTATGACTCCCAGATTTAGTGCGAGCGTGAGCATTCATAGGCAGCCTGCTACCTCTTTCCCCTCTAGGATTTTGAGAATTCTCTCTGGTACCAGACTGAGGATGAATTACAAGGTTTCCTTGGCCAGTGGATATTCTTGAGACTTCATATGGTTTTTTCTCGGATTCCAGGGTAGACTCTCCATGTGGAACCACAGAACAGAGGCTCAGGATGGAGCACAGACTGCCCCAATTCTGCTCACACTGGGCCTGGACACTCTGGGTGATGGCCTCTTTGACTTCTTCTCCACAAGTGAGCAGTATATTCACCAGATCAACATACGGTCTGAGAAAAAAAATAAAAAGATATAAAGTTATGGAAGAGTAGCAGATGCATTCAAATTGACTGCAAATCAGTAGTTATATATTTATTATTTTATCCATTAGACCGATATATATATAGAAGAGCCGAGGTGGCGTAGTGGTTAGAGTGCAGTACTGCAGGCTACTTCAGCTGACTGCTAGCTGCAGTTCGGCGGTTCAAATCTCACCGGCTCAAGGTTGACTCAGCCTTCCATCCTTACGAGGTGGGTAAAATGAGGACCCAGATTGTTGGTGGTGATATGCTGACTCTGTGAACCACTTAGAGAGGGCTGTAAAGCACTGTAAAGCGGTATATAGGTCTAAGTGCTATTGCTATATCATATTTTCATTAGGAGTTGAATATTTCTGTCTCTGACACACACATGCTGCAATTTTATCTACATCCTCCAATTTTCTCCCATAGCAACAAGATTCGGATCCCCCCATGCAGTTTGATTTGCTATTTCTAAACCATTTTTGGGAAATCACTATCTCAATAGAATATATCATCCTAATGAACATCCAGTAAGTTTGGATTCATCTTTAAAATCCATGACTGCTTTCACTGAAGAAACTAGAGTTACAAATCAGGGAACGCTACAGGATGTGCAAAATAGAAAATATGTCTTGTCAGAAACTGAGCAAACGATCATGTTCTAGAATTCTGGTCAACCACTTCATATTGGATGCAGATCAGCAGGAAAACAAAACCAAGGATTCTTGCGTTTTTCTTGAAGATCTGTGATGATTATATTAGTCAAATAGGGTGGGATTGACATGCAGCACCCGCTTTTTCCTTTCTCAACAAAGCATGTATACTGGAATTCCTGTCCCATCTTCCCAGACCCTTCTGCTCCCTCCTTCATCAGCCAATGCCAATGTCCCAGTCCAGCATATCCCACTATACCTCTCTTCACATCTCTCCAGCCTTTTCCTGTCCTTGCCTTGCCTCAGCTGACACCAATGTATTGGCCTCTTCCTTAGTGCAATGGTCTTGGGAGTAAAGAACAGATTTCAAGCATGATATGCCTCACCCAGCCTGATCTTCCCACTATCTTCTTACTTTCCTCCCCCTTCCTCAGCTATCTGCAAATGCTGACTCTTGTTTCTCATGCTTGCTCCACTTTTGAAACACTTCTGCCCAGGACAAGTACATTTTGGTCCATATGCTCATCAAAACAGCCTTCTTCTGATTTGTAAGTGGATTAAAGCATCCAAACGGCAACTTTCAATTTGGGCCATGGACCATGCAAAACAGCTTTATGGAATACTTTATGTATCGAATGTTTGCATGTCTCTAGAAGAAAATAGTGTGTAAACCTCCTGAAAAAAAAAACAACTCAAACAACAACAACAAAAACCCAGTACGATATCGCCACCTACTACCGTAATCAATTATGTATCTATGATTATCTGTGGTAATTACAAGTAGTGAAAAGGTAATGGTTTCTCAAAATTCTTTACAATTGGATGTAACAACCTTCCTTATTCTGATATTCTAAAATGTGCTGGCTGCAACTCCAACAATTCCCAATTAGCATGACTAAGAGTTATATAAAATTAGAGTTGGTAAGTTTTCCAGAGGGCTCCTTCACTGTCCAAGATGAGATTTTTCAGATGTATTCTTGACTTTACTAACTAATTCGTGCACTTAATTGAAGAATCACTAATTCTCTTTTTCTTTTGAGTTACTTTTTGTTTCCTGCTTCAGCATTAGCAACCAAGCAGCAAGACTCCCTTGGATAAAGCACATGTAGTAACCAGTTCTCTGATATTATTAAGAGTCTTTGCTCTGCTGGTTTACAGAGGCATCCTGTGTTTTGGGAAAATTGTCCTTTGCCTTACTGTCATTAATTAGATCTACAAGATACTACTCCATCTCTGCAAAGTTGGAAACTTTTCATATGATTCTACACATTAAACGGGTAGTACACTTTAAATTTCAGCAAATAGACGTGACAGGTAATCCCATCGTCACCTTTAGGCCATTATATCTGCTGCAGAATCTTTTAGCTTAATGGGGGTATTCTGTTTAACTTTAGATTTTATATTGGCAAGAACATTATAATAATCAAGAAGTCTTTTTTTGCCCACAAATCTCAGACTTTTCAGTGCTGGGGAATTTGCTCAGTTACTGGTTTTGAGATGAATGACAGAAACTGAATACATTCCAATGTTGAGTCTCTTCCTAGAATTATGGTTCACAAATCTTGCTAATTATCTTCCACGTCCACATAATATAGGATGACAGCATCAGCCATATAATTGCATGATTCTTCAGTGTAAGACCACATTTTTCATTAATCTAAGACATAGCAGTTAAACATACGATAAACAGCCAGTAATTTATGTTATTAGTTTCCACTACTCTTCAAATATTTAATGTATGAGCACCATGCCTAATAAGGTATTAGAAATACTTTTATATAATGCTATGAACCACCACTGCAGAAAAATATAAAGACTATAGGTAGTCCTTGACTTAGGACAACAATTGAGCCCAAAATTTCTGTTGCTAAGCATACAGTTGTGAAGTGAGTTTTGCCCCATTTTACCTTTCTTGCCACAGCTGTTAAGTGACTCACTGAAGTTGGTCGCTAAATTAATAACACAGTTGTTAAGTCAATTTAGGGTTTTATCAGGAAGCCAAAGCAAAGAAGGAAGAAGAGGGAGTCTTCCTATCTTGAAGAATGTTGGCATTTTCTTTTGTTGTTGTTACAAATGACTTAATCCTCACTAAACTTTGAATTATGCTGTTGCTTACAAACACAGTAACAGACGAAGCCTAGATAGTTTATAGGGGATGAGGAAATTTGGGGGAAAATGGGCAATTCAGGCCTCTTCAAGATGTTATGAAGTATGAACTGTAGATATATGTGTAAATGAAAAAAAAAATTCTCCCCACCCCAATCATGGATTATGAAATATTTCCTAATATTTTCTTTTTAAATGGTATAAATAAAATTACTTCTTAAATGCCATATAAGCAAAAAAATGTACAGATCTTCACAGTTCCTGTGCACAGATAACTATATAATACAATTGCTAATATGTATTTCTTACTCCAGGGTGCATTAACGTTTATAGTAGTCACAAAGGAAGGATGCTCCTGCACTTGCTTGCTCTTATGGAGTTCTGACCTAGAGATGGTTGTTCTGACTCTCCACTAGGCCCTAACGTCCTGGAACTGGCCAGAAGCTGGAAGCAGCACCCGCTTATTTAGAGTTAGTTATAAAGGATGATTAAAAAAAATATTATTATCTATATTTCGAGTCTTTGTCTCCCAAGTCTATTTCTTTCTGCAAAAATATTAGAAAACCCCGTATTTTTCTACTGTTTTACAAATTTTCCAGAATCTTTACATCTTTAGGTCAAGCTGAAGGAAGAATAATTTATATACTGTTGTTTAATACCAAGTATTGGAAAAGTTGAACATTTGGTCAGAAATTTAAATGCCCTCCCTTTTTGTGATTAATTATGAGAGTAGTAGAGTAAAATTCCAGCCTTACACAGCATATAAGTAGATTTTTTTTCTCCGTTTAGGTCTATGTCTATCTTCTTTCCTTGAATAATTCTTACAGCAGCTTTTTCTCTGCCAGGGAAGCTTGCTGCGGATTTTGGGACATGTTCGCTTGTGCGTGCTTTGTTTGGCTGGGCCATGATTAGGTGTTGCATCTCACCATCAAATTGAGTTGGGAAAAGCACATGGCGTTCTTTCCTGGGCAAGTTCAGTGATGATGTGCAATCTGTCAGCTTCTCCATCTTGCCACAGAACACTGTCTGCAAACCACTGAACTAAACTATGACATTTAACTACCAGTCATTTATAATTTAGTTGGTTGCCAATTTCATGGAAGGGGCCCACAAGAATCTGAAGGACATATTTGTCTTACTCAGCATGCAAGAGGCATTTGTCTTGGCACTCCGTGACAGAATTACTCAAGGAGGCAAAATTACTTAAGACATTATTTCACCCAGCATGCAAGAGCTATTTGACTTGCCACTCCAATGCAGTATCAGTGCTGGTCTGAAACTGAAGCAAAACCTTTATTATCCCTGGCATCATTCCATCTTTCAGGAAAAGGAAAAAAAAATCCCACAATCCTATCTGCCATTAAAATGATCCGAGTTGTATTCTCCATAGCAGGGATCCCCAACCTTTCGGACCTCAGGGACCACTAAATTCATAATTTTAAATCCCGTGGACCATTAATATGATCTGCCTAATGACCGGCTGGGTGGGCGTGGGTAGGTGGTCATGTGACTGGGTGGGCGTGGCCAACTCAATGTCACTCATGTCGAGGGGTGCCTCGCCGGCCTCTCCTTGCCCCTCCCAGCCTCTCCACCCGGGCTCATTAGGGCCCCAACAGAAAGCAGTTGTTGGAGCTAAGCAGCCACCATGAGAAAGAGTTGGCAAAACAGCTGGCTCAGTTCAAATTGGATCTGGCCGAGAAGGAGGCTCAGCAGAAGCACCTCACTGAGGACTACGAGCATAGGCTTTCCAACAGTGGTGGGTTGCTCCCGGTTCAGACCAGTTCTTAGAACTGATAGCGGCGGGAGGCTCCGCCCACCCGCCCGGGACGAACCGGGCGCACAAACCGGTAGTAAAGGGTTTTAGAACCCACTACTGCTTTCCAAGCAGAGGGAAGACCTGAGGGAGTGCAAGGCCAGGTACCGGCGCCGGGAGGCTCAGCGGGCTGAGATGGTCAGCCAGTTCCAGGCCATGAGGCAGTCCCACTGGAACAAGGCCCTCTGGCTCTTTGCCACCAGCGGTGCTTCCCTCCAGCCTTCGCCCAAAGCCCCGCATCAGGAGGCTGAAGCAGACCCCAAGTTGGAATTTCTGCCCCCCTCCAATCTACACAAAAAGATCCCGAAGGGGGAGACTCTCTGCAGCAACACAAACGTTCATTGCCCATATCTGTTCCAGGGGCTGTAGTTTGAGGACCCCTGATTTAGTGCAATATAAAAAATGCAAATAATTTTTCTGCGGACCACCAAAATTTTCTCGCGGACCACCAGTGGTCCACGGACCACCAGTTGGTGACCACTGCTCTATAGAATGTGCATAATGCAACAAGATCCACAAATGAATGATACATTGCTTGCACACAAAGCATTAAAAAAATCAGGCACATTTGAGTCTGTTGCACTAGGACTATAAGTAGCAAATAGCAGTAGCAGTTAGACTTATATACCGCTTCATAGTGCTTTACAGCCCTCTCTAAGTGGTTTACAGAGTTAGCATATTGCCCCCAACAATCTGGGTCCTCATTTTACCCACCTCAGAAGGATGGAAGGCTGAGTCAACCTTGAGCCGGTGAGATTTGAACCGCTGAACTGCAGCTAGCAGTCAGCTGAAGTAGCCTGCAGTGCTGCACTCTAACCACTGCGCCACCTCGGCTAAAACACTGTAGACCACTGGTGTTAAACTCGATCACATCACATGACGTGACATATTGCGATGTTTTTTGCCTTTGAGGAGCCGGGGTAGGCGTGGCTTGCGTGTGATACATCTGGCCCACAGCCGCCAGTTTTACACCCCTGCTTTAGGCCATTTACCTACCACTGAAGTAAACTGCAATGCAGTATTACAAATGCTAAGGAATAGCCAGTAAAAAGGATTGTAAAAATGGCTGTAATTCTGAACCAAATAACACATTTGAATGCAGGTCAGATGTTCATGAACACATTCTTGCCAATAAATATATAAACAATATCAATAGGCCTAGAGTTAATTTATTACTGTATTGTACTTTTGAGGAGCCTTCTGTTTGCTTTTTGTTGGTTTTAAGAATGTTTTAGTTTGGATGGTTTGTCTGGCTTTATCTGTTTTTATGGATTTTTTGGGGTTTTGTATGCCGCCAAGAGTCCATTGGAATTGGGTGGCTATCACAAATATGAATAATCTAATAAGCATAAATAAACAAGCCAGATTATTATTTTCTGAAGTCAGGCAGAGAGAAATGTAAAATGGTACCTCTTTTAAGATAAAGTTTTCTGACACATCTCCATCTTAGAATCAACTACTTAGCCTTGAATTTAACCATACTTCAAAAGATGCAATTATGTGCCCTGAATTTTACTCTTTAAGTAGATACCATGTGCAGGCAGAAAATATTAGGTACCTTAGTAAATGTCATGAACTATTTTATGGTTGATAGTATTTTATAGTTTGTGACCTTGTACTAAGACATTGTTTCATATGTAGGATAAGAACCAGGGGTGAAATCCAGCAGGTTCTGGAGAACCGGTAGTGGAAATTTTGAGTAGTTCGGAGAACCGGCAAATACCACCTCTGGCTGGCCCCAGAGTGGGGTGGGAATGGAGATTTTGCAATATCCTTCCCCCAGGAGTGGGGTGGGAATGGAGATTTTGCAATATCCTTCCCCTGGAGTGGGGTGGGAATGGAGATTTTGCAGTATCCTTCCCCTGGAGTGGGGTGGGAATGGAGATTTTGAAGTACCCTTCCCCTGCCACGCCCACCAAGCCACGCCCACAGAACCGGTAGTAAAAAAAAATTGGATGTCACCACTGATAAGAACTATACAATTGTAATATGCTATAATTATGGACAAGTTACTGAAAAAAGAGTTTCTTCAGGATAGACAACTTTACTCCCAAGTTCCTTGGTTGTTTCCATGCAGCAATGTAGTTATTATCTTAGTTTACAGGTATATGGACCTGTAAAAGGAATTCTGTTCCTACTCCAGAGCGGAAATTCTATTCCATTTCTGCAGCATGAATCTATTTGCAAAGAGCCAAAAAGTTCCACAAGGGAGCATTTTCCAGAACAGATAAGAAAGGAGACTCTATCCTTAGAGAGCAGCCATGTGGAGCTGAATGAACACAGTTGCAGCTAAGATCTTCTCCCATGGTGATTCATGTATTTAGTTTCCTAGTTCCGGTGATATGATTTTTACTAGTTTTTTATTATTTAATTTATTTGCTTCCCATCTTGCACTTCAAGGCTATACTGAGCGTCTTTACTATCTGTTCCAAAAACACTGATTTATTATCTCCAACACCAAGCAATGCAAAGCAATTAATTAAGTGTGGAATTGTAGATGAAGTAAGAGAAAGAGTACAGGGGGAAGTTGTTTCATCAACAACTGTTGATGTTAATTTTAGAAGCATTAAAAATGTTTCCAGATTTAATGGTTAAGTTGCTGTCAAAACTGCATTATTTGTAAAGGTATTCTGATCCAAACAAATGTCTAACACAGAATTCACTGAAAATTTTAATTTAAAGGGCTCGTAATTGTAGGTTTTAAGTATCTGTTTGTTGTCATTCTTGGAGCAGAAAAAATAAGCTTTTGAATAAGAGATTGGAGGAGTTAAGTGGAGTATTTGTACCTATATTTTGGCAGGTTAAATATTAAGAGTTAAGGTTTCTGCCAGCCATTCACAAAAATTTGGCTTCAATAGAATTCTACATGTTTTAAGTTTCAGCAAATACTGAGAGGTTATGTGTTGGTGAGGACTGGCATTTTCCTTCACGATGTGTAAGCTAATTATGCAACATGTGCTGCAGCAACCAGAAGCACCCACAGAATACTTACAGTAATGGGGGTAAAAATGTCAAAATGGTGAGCATGATCCAAACCCCACCTTTTTAAAATATGCTTTCCATGCATATAAAAAGAGTATAGGAACCCTATTGGTGCAGTGGTTAGAATGTGGTATTGCAGGCAAGTTCTGCCCATAGCCTGGAGTTCGATCCTGAAGGTTGACTCAGCCTTCCATCCTTCTGAGGTCAATAAAATGAAGACCCAGATTGTTGGGGGAAATATGCTGACTCTGTAAAACGCTTAGAGAGGGCTGTAAAGCACTGTGAAGCGGTATATAAGTCTAAGTACTATTGCTATAGGACACAAAGAGTATAGTTATGCCTGCCATCTTGATGTTTTCTACCTCCCTGGTGGATGCCCCTGCTTCTCTATATGATAATGTAATTATTTCTTTTCTCTTACACAGAAATTCTACACCATGGCCAACTCTCACATTATAATAGGAGCAAACTTGAGCACGTTCTCATTTCTGTGTGCGAGATAATCTTATTTGTCTTCTTCCTAATGCATGAATTTGAACAATACATTAGAAAGCAGAGGGTTTTCATAGCAAATGACCAACAAAAAAGAGAAGTCATTTTATATGTAAAACATGATTTAATTTTATTCCATTGTTATAACATGTAAAAATAAACCATAGATCTCACTATTATATCTGAGTATATTAAAGGGAAAAATCTGAGAATGATCAGAGAATGATCATTCATTCATTTGTTCAAAAAAGGAAAGGAAGAGAGTGGGCAATCCATTTTATTTTATTTATTTATTTATTTATTTTATAAAATTTATATGCCGCCCAACTCCCGAAGGACTCTGGGCGGCATATAAATACAGAAGGATTCTAAAAAATTGGGCGTGGCCATTTTAGTTAACCTTTGTGGCATGGCTACAACTCTATGGGATATATCTATGGCTCATTTGTATCGCTAAATGCTGTGGACTAAAATTTTCCTCTGGTTGAGATGAATAAAATTAAGCGACATGCAACTTTTTGGAACTTACGCTAGCAGATTAGATGCTCCCTCTTTACTTACTCAAGTTGTAGCAAGTCTTTGAAATGAATCATCTCCACAATGACTTGGACATTCTCTTTGGCTGCAGAGCAGAGATCGTGCTTCTGATAGCATTCTCGCTGTAGCTGGAACACCATTTCTTTGATAGCAGGACATTTGCGACTGATACAACTAAACTTGTGCCTCAAGGCATGTGCCTTGCATCTCAGGGCGTCTTTAATGAAGGATTTCCCCTGAGATGAGAAAAGAAGAAAAAGCACAACTAAACTCATGTCCATTAAGCATATGTCTTGTGATCCATCTCCATTTTTCAATTAACACCTGGAAAAGAAGTTGCTTTATTTACTCTTAAAAGTTCTAAGACACGGGTGTCAAACTCGATCACGTCATGTGATGTATCATGACGTATCGCAACATTTTTTGCCTTTGCGGAGCCGGGGTGGGCGGGGCCTGCATGTGACGGATCCGGCTTGCGGGCCACCAGTCTGACAGGCCTATTCTAAAATAACAAATATTTTGCTCTAATCACAATCAGATAATTTCCTTCTTTGGTTGTAGCAGGTGCTCAGTGTCTGCTAGACATTTAATCCTCATTAATATCTAGCCTCCTTTTGCTGATGCCTAAACCGAGCAATTCTGAAAGTAGGGGGGGGGGGAAAGAGGTTACAGGGCTATAAAACCCGCTCCCTGAAAGTAACCCCTTTGTGAGGCAAATTCTGGAGACCACCTTTACCACTTGGGCCCCTTGTGGTAGGAGGAGGGCCCCTGGTGTTGGGGGTGATTAATGGGGACAATTTCAATCAACACAATTCTGTTTTTTTAATATAAAAATAAAATTTTATTTAATTTTTAAAAACATCCTGCCTTTATTATTTTTATAAATAAGGCAGGAAACATATCCAACACACCTTATTCCTCTTATTTTTCCCACAACAACAAACCTGTGAGGTGAGTTGGGCTGAAACAGTGTGACTGGCCCTAAGTCAACTTTCATGGTTAAGGCAGGACTAGAATTCACGGTGTCCTGGTTTTTAGTCTGGTGCTGTAGCCACTAGACCAAACTGGCTCTCTTTTAATGTCTTCCATCTTGCAAATTCTAATTAGCCAGCAATACAAGAATTTCAGAAGACGGTGTAGGACAGAGCAGAATTGCTCCTCTTATCAATGATACTTGAAGAGTTATACATAGGATTTGGATATGCTTTCCTGTAACATATCCTGGTGAGGACCAGTCAATTCAAAACCAATGCATTATCTTCGTGGCAATATAGAGTTCTCATTCTCATGCCAGCAGAAGTCAGCCTAAAATCTCTCCATGAGACTGTGAGACTATGTTGTGATAAAGTTTGGTACAAAAATACAAATCTGCCATTTCTATTATTGTTGTGCTGTGACATCCTTCTGGAAACTGACCTGCCAAGCTGACGTTACTCATTATCCTACGTGTAGTGTCTTCACTATTTGAACAGTCTGAAATCAGGCAGTAGCATGTAACATTCTTTGGGTAATTGTTGTTGCCAACAGTTACACTGTCCTAGTCCCCTGCTTGCCATCCGTCATGCCTAGCAGGTAAAAGCAACCCCTTCAACTTGTCACAATGTATTTGAGTGATCCTGTCCTTATTACTGTAGAAAATCCAATGAATGCAATATTGCCAGCCACTACCAAGTAAGCTACGAGGAAGCACACTGCAACCCCAATCTCGTGCTACTGAAGAGTGTCTAGGAAGAGACCCTGATTTTATATTGTATGAGAGAACTCCTGCTCAAATGATCTCCCAAATCTACTTCACACAACTTTCAGAAATGATGCAAAGATGAAGAGAGAATGCAAGGAGAACAAAAATCCAATGTGTCCATGCCACTTGTTTGTTCTCTTCAGGACTCTGCTTGCTCACTTTCACTGTTTGGATAGGCTTTTCAGAGTTACTCAGACAAACTGGAAATACTTCATTTATCATAATTATGGAGGGAAATTAGGCTCTGTTGAAAAATTGAGTTTTCTGAGTTTAAAGCTTCATCACAACCTGAAGCTAAAAAGATTCCACAGTTCTGATGAAACCAGTGAGTTGATTTACCAATGTGCAAAGCAATCTTGCTATTAGTTGATCTCTGTGAGGCTCGCGCCCTCCCCATCCTACCCTGGCTTGGGCCAAATCAAGACCTGGACAGGGATTTATTTTCCACTCTCTCTGGAGAGAGAAAAACTTTGATTATAATAGTAATTGGCAAGAACAACCCGATTCCAATATTAAATTGGTAGCACAACTAGTATAACAGTATGCTCTTGAAAGATAGCCAGTATATAATGGATGGATTCACACACTGCAATAATGAGGTTTGTTCATGGCTTAACATAATTATGTGGGCCCATCCATTATAGAGATAATGATAGCAAACCTTTGATATACTGTATCATAAAGCTTTTAGCCCTTAGAAAGATAATTTTAAAGGTATATTTCAATTGCTAGAGGAATCATGGAAGTTGGAGGAGGTAAAAGAAGACTAAAATGATTTTCTAGTTGTCAGGAGATGGGGATTTGCTATCCTAAGTATCTCCTTTCCCATTCTGGAGGTTAAGCAATATGGCTTTTATTTTCAGAGGCACAACCCTATTTGTGTGTGGAAATAAACCCACATAAATACAGTGATGCTTCCCAATGAAAAAGTGTTATCCTATGCATTGACGAAGTCCATTAAATTCAGTAAGATTTGTTGATAAGCGTGTATCCTAGGACCGAGGTTCTATCTCTTGTAATTGTTAAAGTCTATTTCTCTCTTTCTCATTTTTTCCTTTTGACCATTGAGATAAACTTTTCAATGCTAAAAAAGATCATCCCCAAGCCCAACTCACAGCATTCTGATATGAATGTAGATTGGTTGGAATATTTTTTTTAACTTCTGCAAAAGATTAGGAAGAAGATGGAAGCCTTAAAAGATTACAAAATGTCTGATTCGCTTCTAACTATACTTGTCACGGATGCAAGGAAGAACTAAGCAAAGTACTAATTTAACTCCACCTCCCTTTGCTGCTAATTCTGAAAGTCAGTCATATTTCAGTGATAAACTATAATGTTCTGAATAACTGGATAGCAATTATTTTTGCTGAATAGGAGATGGCCTGCTATTCCTCCTTTTTAAAAAAGTTTCCACTCATCCTAGCTCGGGTGTCAGCAACCTGCGGCTCCGAAGCCGCATGCGGCTCTTTGGGCCCTCTGCTATGGCTCCCTGTCGGGTGATCCCACCACTGGCTGGCCCTGCCCCTCGCCCTCCCAGTCACTCCTCACCTGGCCTGAGAAGGTAAGAGCGACGGCGGGGGATGGAGAAGCAGCCAGGGCAGAGACAGAGAGATCTCACTCTTGCTGGAGCTTCTTCCGGCCCTTGTTGGTGCTGGGCGGGCCTCAGTCGCTCTGGGAGACGCGCAACCTGCTCTCCGCCGAGAGAGAGAGAGAGAGAGAGAGAGAGAGAGAGAGAGCGCCATTTCCCACAGAAAACACCCAGAGCCACAAAACCTGGGTAGGTGTGGCTGGGGTGGGTGATGTGACTGGGTGGGAGTGATGTTGAGTTGGCCACGCCCACCCAGGTTTTGTGGCTCCCAATGTTTTCTTTTCTGTGGGAAACGGGTCCAAATGGCTCTTTGAGTGTTTAAGGTTGCAGACCCGTGTACCTAGCTAATGAGCAGTCAGTCACTAATCAATAAGACATACCGATAGAAGCTAACTTTCTTTTTCCTACTCAAATTTTATGGCAATATACTTTTATCTGTTAAACTGGAACTTCTTCTGTTGGTCCTTCATTGCTTAAACAGATTAGATTCAACTTGTTTTTGTCTTATAAAACAACATGCATTTGAAGGGAAGGATACTCTGCTAATCAGTGACAAAATATTTTATTCGTTAGTTTGGTTTTGTAATAGCAAAGGAAGAAATTTCAATATTATTTGGAGTGTATAAGAGATTATTATTTTGTTATAGAAACGGTCAGCAAGAATATGAAAAATATTGAAGTGACACTTGAATAAACATACTGTTACTTAGATTTCTTTACTTAAAAATATTATGGGATAATGCGCTATGGACTTGAATGAAAATCCTATTTTGACAAATGTACCGTATATCATAATATAAAATGAGGTCTTGTAAGGAAAGAAAAGGCCAAAGCAGAATATTTTTTCAAAGCTTTTCAAAACAGTAATGAGAAGATAAAAAATTCCTATTAATTTGGAAGGAAACCTTCGTTGTTATATTTCTGGAAAAGCAAATAAAAGATTTCTAGAAAAATCTGTTTTTAAGCCCCAAGTTTAAACTTTTAATTAGCAATGCACATTCTGTAAATTGCCACTCAAGCCAAATACATCTGACCAATGTAATCTTTTTGTTCTCGTTGCTGAAATGGGAAAATTGTTGTACAAGGCATAATAACAGGATGCTTCAACAATGTACAAACAGTTTGGAGAGAAAATGAAAGAGGCAAACTTAATATCAGATTCTTGCTAAGGAATGTACTTTGATGTTGGTGGGCTGCCAAGGAATCACTAGAATAAAGCAGCAGAGACAGTTACTTCCAATGACACTGTGGCTCAGTATTCATCTGCAGAAATGAATTCAACTGATCATATAAAGGGAGTCAGAGATAAGGTTGAGCAAAAGAGAATTCCTCACTTGGCGTCCTTGGACTGAGGCATCCAGAATAAACCTCCCTCCCCTTCCATTTTAATGTGCCAAGAAGCACCGAGGGCCCAGTCACTTTAGTAATGTTTCAACTTCAGGACTTAGATAAATTGGAAATGCCACCACTTCAAAGCAGCAAGAGCAAGATGACATTAAAGGATGACCTACTGTTATATCATTGCATTATCATCCAGAATTAATTTGTTTAAAATGTCACTATGGCTTGGATCTGCCATACTTACTAATTTGTAACTGGAACAATGAGCTTTCCAAATCAATAGCTCTTGTGCTGAATTTTTTTTTCTCTTCATCCAGGTTTCCTCTGTGTGAATGTTATGAATAGTTTTATAGTCCTTTCCCTCTTTTAGTGTTTTTTTTCATATTGTTTGTATTTATTGTACTATTTTAATATTTCTAATTGTAAAGTACCTAAGAAAGAGGCTGCATGAGACATGAAATAGTAAGATCAAATAACTAAGGAATATCAATAAAGGAGAATATTTGTAGCGCAGGGTTGAATTGAGGGATCCTTAGTGCTCTCTGAGCTTGCTTATTTTCTTGCAGACATTTCATTACCCTAACTAGATAACATCATCAGTGCTAGTTAGGGTAATGAAACGTCTTCAAGAAAACAAGCAAGCTTAGAGAGCACCAAGGACCCCTCAAATAAGGAATATTGGATGGGAATAAGTATCCATTAATCCAAACCTCTTGTTTCCACTGTGACGTATCCTTAACACAGGAGGCAAAGTGCTTTTCAAACCCAAGAAGAGTTTTCTTTAACAATGGGATTTTCTACTGTGTAGTCTTTTCACAATTATTTGTGGGCTGAAAATTAACATTAACCTACCCCCAATCAACGCTTTGCTAAGTGTGTATTTGGTATTTCACATACAGTAGTACAATCACAGTGTTGTATAACTCTGTAATATCCATTCTTGTTTTATCTATAGATCTAAAGGCTCCTTATGTGGAATTATGATTTCACTGCAAGGGCTTGAAAGAGAGCTGCAGTATATGTTAGGGCTAAAAGAGGGTTGAATAGGTGATAAAGGTCAGATAGGTTAATAAAAAGAATATTTACAAAGAATTAATACTCTACATTATAAGTATATTCTGTTCGAGGAAGTTTAAAACCTGTCTGGTTGCTCTGTTTGATTAAAACCTTAACTAGTCATTTTCATAAAAGTCCACACTATTTTATACTTTCACATTAGCCGATTCTGGGTCTAGTTGTCTATGCCTGAAATTATTGCATTTGCTTACCTGGGCATCAAACTTTCCCGCATTGTGGAGAAATGTCATGCAGATCTCATGCAAACCTCGAATCTCACAAGAGTTGTTTTCAAAGCATTCAAATACACTGCAGCCAACATCACCAGCACTGACCAGGCAGTGCTGGATTTCAGCTGAAAATGAACAGTCACCACAGTAAATGTCTACAACTATTTTATATACCTGTAGGCAAAAGAATACTTGTTAACAACTTCATTTCAAAAGGGGAACAGAGTGGTAATGTAGGAGATTATTGCTTTGCAAACAATTATATAATCAGAAGAGAAAGTCACTGTTAAATCCATATCTGAACTAATTTAATGACACAAGTCAATATGATGCAGTAGTTTAAATTATTACACTGAACTTGAGAGACAAATTAAAATCCCCATCCAGACCACAAAAATCACTGGGTAGTCATGAAAATCACTCTCATTTTAATCTACCTCAAAGGGTTGTTATATAGATAAATGGAATGAGATTCAAGTATATCTTTTTGATCATCATCATCATGTAAGGAAAGGTAATTAAAAATATTGGGTTGATTTGATCGTCATGAATTAAGGTGCAAAATTCAATATTAGTTCAAAGAAAACTGCATCTGAGAAAGTGATGCAACTATTTATTGGGTCTTCTCATCTGAACCAGTGTCCCCAAATACTTCTTTTAAAGTAAGCGCATCTTTAAATTAGTGAAACCATTCACAAAGTTTCAGATAAATCTGCAGATCAGAGCTCCCCACCCCTAATTTTCTGGTTTCCTTGACTACTCTTGAAAATGGATTATATTTTTTTTCTATTCTATGCATATTTACCAGCATACAAGAACATTGTGTTAAATGAGTTAAATATCAAAGTGAAACCCAGATCACTGACAACAGTAATAGAAAAATTAGACATTCTACAACCGCCTCCTCCAAGGATATTCAAGCCACAGAAGACCCCAGAGATTTCCTTCTAATACATTATAGAAAACAGGAATGTCTAAAAAGGGCAAGTACAAGCCAATCCTGGGATTAGTTGCATAGAAATAGAATACTGCAAAAGAAATAATGCAGCCAACCTCTCCTTTAAGAGGGGGGTGGGGAGAGATCCGACCAGAGCCTTAAAAAGCAAAAGGAGATATTGTCTTCTTTTCAACAAGGCTGCCTGCGCTGTTTTATACAGAAAGAGGAAGCTACACATAGCGAAGAGGGAAAAAGAGTTTCTTTGTCCAGCGTTGTGTAAGTGTGCTGCTTAGATTTAGGTGCGGAGCCCAGTTTTTAGCTTTACGCTGGCACCGGGTCGGATACAAGAGTTTCGATCACATGCCCTGGCCTCCGCGGGCTGAGCGTTGCTTGGAGGGCTGATTCGCGTGTGGACGCAGTTGTCTACTCCTGGCATCAGGAGCGTCTATATATCCTGCTTGCCCAGTAGCTTCAAAGACTTGGGCAGCCAGCGCCCCTACTGTGAACAAGTGGGGAATAACCCGGGAAGGGGTCTCCCACATGTCTTTCCATTTATGCTAGGCAAAGGACCCAATAAGATTATTTTAAAAAAGCAAAAAGGATGGGAGAAAATACCCCCCCCCCCATTAGTTGGATGCCTCGCTTGCAGCCGAAAAAGGATCTTCAGGACTTTTGTTCGATCCTAGTCACCTCTGAACGCCTTCCCCCTTCTTCTGCATTAAATGTTAAACCTGCGCCGACGCCTGTGCCCTCCCCTCCTTCTGCCTTCCTTTTATTTAGAGGATGGGAGCTGAGCAGTTTAAGACGTGCAAAAGCAAACACGGTTCTTGCAAGCTGCCCTTCTAATCATGGGCTTTTATTTTAAAGCAGAGCGAGCACTGTGAAGATGATAATCTTGGTTTAACTTTCCCTACGGGATTGCTTTCCCTGTGGGACGACTTTCTTTGCCTAGTTAAAAGATGGAAGTGTTGCCTCTATACAGTAGTTCAAATGGTGGAGCACGTGCTTGGCTAGACAGAGCTTCCAAGCTGCTGGAAGCACTTCTATTTCCTTCACTGACTTCTGCTTGTCACTCCCAGCGCCTATATATGAACGATGCTTATCACCTAGCGACGCAACTCCTATCTCAGGCACACGCTGCACTAAAGTGATATATAACACACCTGGTTCTGGATTTAAAACGCAGCTTCCTCCGCCTCAGAAACCGACTCATGCACGGATGCGTTTTGATCATCAAAGAAATAACCGCGTACCTGAATTTTGCAGAGACATCCGCCCTTTTTGCTGAGGAGCTCTGTCCTGGGCACCTTCCGGAGGATGCGTGGCTTCGGTGCCCACTACCGCATCCACACTTGCAAAGACCAACGCCAGGGTCACCAATTTCCGTAAGCACTCTGCACACATGGTCCTTGTGTGTACCCAAACCACGCCGACTTGGAGGCCGCCAAGCCCCCGCCTCCCCGCCCTTCTCTCTCGGCTTCTTTTGCGAAAGACCCAGAATCTCCTACCGTCCCAAGTACGCAGAGACTGCGCGAAGCCAACGGCGCTGATAGAAGTACTGAAAGTGGCCCGGAAAGGCAACGGATGGTTCCTCAAATACGTCTCAAAGCTCGGGTGTCACTTGAATGAAGGAGTCCAGCAGATGTTGTCCGCCAACCCGACCAACCGGAGCCTCTATTTCACTCTGACACCACGCTCGGGGGCGTGGCCTCCCCAAAGTATTACTACGCACTCGAGGGAGCCGCGATTATATCTCGGGATGCGAAGTTGCTGCATCAAACTGCAGGTTGCAAAAGCAAAGCAGCGGCGGTCGCGTTTAAGTAGATCGCGACAAAGCCAAGGGCTTCGCATCGAATGCAAGATCGGCGGGAAAAGCCACGCTATTGCAGTGGAAGAGATCAGGGTTTGGAGTGATTTAAATCCCCCCTCCATTAATTTAGTGTACCCCCCCCCTCTGTACGTAAGCAGACGACCATATCCACCGGTGATGCTAGCAATTTTTTTTTTGCCAAGGTAGACAAAGGCCACTAGTTCAGGATAAATTTCTTTAGGTAAATGGAAGATTCTCTTGCCTTGTGTAACAGCACACGGAATTAGTACGAATAGCAAAAGGCGCGACCTGGGGGTAGGTTGCGAAGATCCAATTTCGAATGAGACAGAGCATATGGTGGCAAGAGAAGCCTAAAGCATTTGCAATCTGCTCTGAAAAGTGGAAGGGAAAGACGGGCGAGATTTGATTCGAGATCCACTTGAGTTTCTGGATCCGACCCAGAGGACTCTTTAAATTGGGAAACGCGCGCGCGCACAATACTCATGCACGCCCAGGTTGATGATAACGAGCAGCCTTTTGATGTTCTGGATTCATTTTCTTTACAACTTAAGTTTGCAGCACGAGCCGTTTATAACCGGCTAGAACTCCTGCTCCTTTCCCTGAAACGGGGTGGGGGAGCGTTTGTGCCTTTTTGCTGAATGGAAAAATAAAGATGGACAATGTTCCAATGGGGGGGGGGGAAGAGTTGGGTTTGCTCCATATTGAACCGTCTCCATCTCCGATCCCGGTCACGAGGATTTCAATTTGCAGGCCTGCGGATTACTATAGGGGAGGGGGGCGAGAACAGATGAAACCCTTTCTTTTGTAACTCCACCGCAGTCGTTGCATCATCTCTGTTTTATACTCACGAATTTGCTTTAAAAAAAAAAAGTCCTGCCCTCTTTCCCCCCCCCCCACCCCCGGTCCTCATGGAACCTGAAGTCACTGAAACCTCTTCTAAGGTGGGTGGGTCCCACCTCGGATTCTCGCCGAAAGCAAACCTCCCGGGCTGAGTCATCCGGCGGCCGCTAAGTGCAAACTATCGATATCATCGATTCAAATCAAGCGTCCACCTCCCCATTTGCTTAGAGAGGAAGGCGGGAAAAGCAGGTGGCGGCGTTGATGGGCTGCGGGGGCGCGCCTTTTAACCCTCTCCCGCCTTCCTGCATTGAAGCTGCGGCAACCGACTTGGGAAATTTCATCAGACGCGCCACCAACTTCTTGCCTCCAGCGCTGCACTGCCAAGGAAAGGCGACGCGGACTCCCCGGGCCTGTCTGGCTAGTGCGAGCCGAAGAGGAGGAGGAGGAGAAAGAGCAGACGGCTCAGTCCCGGCGCTCTAGGTTAGGGCCGGGCCAAGCTGACTTCCCGGAGGAGGAGGGGCGGCGCAGCGCAGGGAGGAATGTCTTCAGCTGCCGCCGCCGCCGCCGCCGCCGCGGTTCTCCTGCTCCCAGCTGTCAAAATGCAGTTGAGAGGATCCACTCACACCTCCAGCAGCAAGCGGTGTTCTGGGAGGAAGACGTGACACTACGCGGCAGAGCCATGGAGGTCCCTTCTTCCAACTCCCCCCCCCCCCTCGCCTCATCCACCCGCCAGGCATAGAAACCACGCTTCCTTTCAAGCCGCCTCCTGTACAAAGCATCACAAAGTTTCTTTGTTAAGATTTTTTCCAGGCCCTGCGTTGTGGAGAGAGAGAGAGAGAGAGAAAAGGGAGGGTAATTCAGGGGAAGATTATTTTGTGGGCTTTGGCTTTTTTATTTATGATGGATCCCGGGTCATTCCTTCCAATAGTTACCATGCCTTTCATCTGCAAAGACTTCTCAAGGACCATTAAAAGCTGAAAATAATTGTTGTATGCCACAAGCCAGGCACTCAGAACAGTAACAATTTAAAACAATAGACAAAGCCTGCAGAGCACAACATTTAATTAAAAGTGAGCCTGGAATAGAATTTTAAAGACACTTCTGAATGCTAGTAAAGATGTATTTTTTGCATATGGGGGGAGGGGGTATTTAAAAAGAAACATTGGGCTGCCACCACTGAAAAAGTCCTGTGTTCAATAGATTAACATGCCACCATATTCTAATATACAGGTAGTTCCCCAGTCACATATATGCATGACTGAGTTGAAAAAAAGATTATTTTGAGAAAAGATGGAGGATTTACAGGTTTAACCAGAGAAACAGACTCACAAAAATGAAGGTGAAGTTTACTATAAAATGCCTATCAGTAGTTTACTCTGCTAAGTACGCTTAGGTTCATTTACAACTCGGTGCTTTCACCTGGTTAACTGAAAACACAAAGACTTTGCATTGCTCCTGAATTAAAATGCTGTTGAGTGGGTACCAAATAATGCTAGCATGAAATTGGCTCTCCCATTGTGTCCTTTGGTCACTGCCTCTGCTAAATCACTGACAAATGGTATGTTGATTCCACTGATACATCCACTATCATCAAGGTGATTTCTAACTTTGTTGCCATACCCTTTCAGCACATAGGATGGCTTGTGGCTATTTCCATGCTCTCTTTCAATTCAGCTCTCTTTCTGGGCCTTTGCCCACTACTGATAAAGGGTATTCCTCATGCATGTCTAACTGTGTACAAACATGCTCCGACAACATATTTTTCCTTTCCTGTCTCCTGATGTTACTTTGATCTGAAGTGTAATGGTTTTAAGTTGTCTGGCTATAACTGATGTTAAAGTAATGGTTTTCCCCCTCAAGCTAATGGCATCTAACAGTAGCCATAATTTGTCTAAAATCTTTTATACTTCACCATTTTGGAAATTAAGTCAGGTAATGAGTAGTGGATGGGATCAAAACAGCCGATAGTGGATGTTTCAGGCTAATGTTGGAGTGTTCCTTCTTAACTTTTCCCTGATTAACCTCATGTATAGGTAGTCCTCTACTTATGACCACAATTGAGCCCCCAATTTTTCTTGTTAAGTGAGTTTTGCCCCATTTTATGATCTTTCTTGCCACAGTTGTTAAGTGAATCACCGCAGTTTATAAGTTAGTAACCAGGTTGTTAAGTGAATCTGGCTTAAGGTCGCAAAAGGTGATCACATGACCCTGGGACAATGCAACCGATATAAATATGAGTTAGTTGCCAAGCACTTGAATTTTGATCACATGATCATGGGGATGCTGCAAAGGTCATAACTGAAAAATGATCATCAGTCACTTTTTTCAGTGCTGTGGTAACTTCGAACGGTCACTAAACGAACTGTTGTAAGTCGAGGACTACCTGTAGTTGACTCCTGTCAGAATTGTGTGATAATGCCAGAGTGCTTAGCGCACAGAACTGTAAGTACTTTACCTCTGTGGCCCTTCCTGTTTTTGTGCAGGCCTAAAGGAACAAAGGACTGCAGTGATAGGACAGGCCACCCTGCCCCTTTGCCTCTGAAGGATAAAACACAGAGAAATTCAGAATCTGGCATTTATTGTCTTTGTAAAGAAAGGAAATGAAGGAGAGGAGAATCTTAAAGTGGTGTTTGGGATTGATTTCCCCCCCCCCCACAATTCCAGTCTTCTTTTTTTAACCTTTATCCACCTTATATCACGACAGGATGGGTATATGAGGATGGACACAGGAGAGAGCCAGTGGTGGGATTCAATTTTTTTTACTACCGGTTCTGTGGGTGTGGCTTGGTGGGCGTGGCATGGCTTGGTGGGCGTGGCTTGGTGGGCGTGGCAGGGGAAGGATACTGTAAAATCTCCATTCCCGCCCCACTCCAGGGGAAGGATACTGCAAAATCCCCATTTCCTCCCGATCAGCTGGGACTCGGGAGGCAGAGAATAGATGGGGGCGGGGCCAGTCAGAGGTGGTATTTACCAGTTCTCCGAACTACTCAAAATTTCCACTACCGGTTCTCCAGAACTGGTCAGAACCTGCTGAATCCCACCACTGAAGAGAGCCCAGGTCTTGAGAGAAAATCTTGCTGCAGTTCTATGATTGGCAGATTTCCTGGCTGGCTACATACAGAACAGAGGAAAGCAAATGGGAGAATCAACCCAAACTAGCTGTGCTTATCGTATGCTGTGCACACATACAACATTGGGATAGCACCTTCCAGCAGTGAGTTACAACAGACGCAGTAGAAGCAGAATAGAGATTGGCAGGCAGGTAGCAAATTTCATGCTCCCCCCCCCCCTCGGCTGACTCAAGAATGAATGGGTAGCACTTTAATTCAGGAATGTTGAAAGGCTCTGAACTAGCTATACTGGAATAATAGTGGTATTTTTTTTACCTTTCAGCCATTGCCATCTTATCATAGCTTCAACATTTTCAAAATGTTAATGCTTTGTCACCTTTTATTTATGTGCAAATAATCTCTCATCTTTCTTCTAGGAGCTCAAGGTTTGGGAATGCATCCAAAAATATTACTGCCATTCCAATGGCGCAATTGACAGAGTCTTTCTCCACTGCTGAACTGCAGGCCATCTGTCTATGAATCATCCCAATATAATAATATATTTAATAAGA
Organism: Thermophis baileyi; assembly: GCA_003457575.1. NCBI lineage: Eukaryota > Metazoa > Chordata > Lepidosauria > Squamata > Dipsadidae > Thermophis > Thermophis baileyi. Next base: position 4,755,084 of record QLTV01004086.1, read on the forward strand.
ATAAAATAATAAAATAATGCCAACATTAATGCTGTTCTTATAATCAATTTCTACCCTTTCCTTACTGCATTTCTTCAGACTCACTTCTAAATGGTGAGTACACCAGTTGTAATAGCTAAGTGATTGGTTTTCCTGGCTGACTTTGTTACACTCCCTTTTAAGTACTGTATAATACCACAGAGCAGGAAAACATCAGCCAGTTGGGGCACCATGGCAGAAATGGGAGTTAACCACCTTCTGTTCAAGGTGGAGAGTGGCAAAACATAACAGGTTTTGCACACCTTGAGTCTATGACGGAATAAGGAAGAAAATTTCTTCATGCCAGTATAGCTGATTATGATTCAAGACTGTTTCCCTTACGGGCTGCAGAGAAAATAATGGCAACATTGAGCTTTCTCTTTTGAAGTGCTTTCCTCCCATTGATGAGCTGGCTGCAAACTATACCAGGATGAAATTTGTTGCTCCCTCATGTTGCTCCCTATCCTGCCTCTACTACTTTTCTATTACTCCCAATCCCAGTTTGCAGAAGGTCTTACTTTTTTTAATATATTTAAATCCCACCTTTTTGTTGGAGCTAGGGTGACCCTTTGCAGCTGGATAAACTCTGAATCCCAGTCTCATCTTCTGTTTTCCATATATTTGAAGTGCTTTTTTTACTCTGAAAATTCAGTTTGCTCCTCTCCCTCTTCCATTGTTAAATCTTGATTTGAGGTTGTGGCTTGATCCAGGGTTGATTCAAATGGGAAGAAGCAGCACATGGCAAAGGTTTCCAAAGACCAGGTGGGCTACAAATTGCAGGTAAGATAGTATATGTTTAAATATCTATGCATCAAAAAATCCCCAAGTAAATGACACAGAGCACAAGGGAGGCAGAAAAAGATTATGCAATGATATGTAAATTCTTCCCATGCAGTGTATTGTGGTCACTGCATAACGTGGGGAACCATTGTAACATGAAGTATTCATACAATCAGAAATAGTGCGTTTCAAGAGGTTATGGCTTTATGTGCTTTTAGGGGAGAGAGCAGATCTGGACCTCCTTCCAGTTCCTGAAGCACCCAAATTATTACAAATCTCTTACATCAGATTTCATAACCCAGGGCAGGATGTGCTTTCTGTTCTAGAAGCTGTGGAAGGAGTAGTCAAATGGAACAAAACGGACATGTGGGACATATTGTTATATCCATTCAAAAACTGCAAACTATACGGTAGCTAGTTAGGTTCTCATTACTGCTTTTGCTTTTCTTTTAGTGATGCATTAGACCTAAAAATGCCTTTAGTCCCAGAGACCGTACATATCTCATACTAAATTAATGCTGAAAATACCCTAATGCAGTGCATGATGTTCTAGCAAACTAGTGTTTCCCCAGGGTGTTTTTATTCTTGGACGTTCGTGTAGTTATTTCAGCAGTAAGAATCACATAGTTTAGATAGCAAAGCTAAAGCATTCTTTGTGTGTGTGTGTGTGTGTGTGTGTGTGTGTGTTGTAATACATATGAAACACTTCTAGTGACCGACATATTTGAGAATAGAATCAGGAGAACACAAGGCCTAAGTGTTTCTTAAGAATTAGGCCATGGGGACAGGCTTGCAAAGTACCAAACTGTAAACTATGCTATACAAACTGTAATGGCGGGTTCTTAGATAACGTGTGAAACCCTGAACCTTACAAATCTCATTAGGACTTAGTTCAGTGTAGAACAAAGCTACTGGGTAGTGTCACATACAGTATGTCACAGAAGTGAGTGAACCCCCTCACATTTTGTAAATATTTAAGTATATCTTTTCATATGACAACACTGAA
>QLTV01004086.1:4757235-4776595 GCA_003457575.1 Thermophis baileyi
CACTCTTGACATCATCTGAACCAAATAAGTTTATCTTGGTCTCATCGGATCACAGGACATGGTTCCAGAAATCCATGTCGTCTGCTTGTCTGCAGGAAACCATTTGCAGGCTTTCTTGTGCATCATCTTTAGAAGAGGCTTCCTTCTGGGACGACAGCCCTTAAGACCAATTTGATGCAGCGTGCGGCATATGGTCTGAGCACTGACAGGCTGGCCCTCCACCCCTTCAACCTCTGCAGCAATGCTGGCAGCACTCACACATCTATTTCCCAAAGCCAACCTCTGGATATGACGCTGAGCACGGCACTCAACTTCTTTGGTTGACTATGGCGAGGCCTGTTCTGAGTGGAACCTGTCCTGTTAAACTGCTGTATGGTCTTGGCCACCGTGCTGCAGCTCAGATTCAGGGTCTTGGCAATCTTCTTATAGCCTAGGCCATCTTTATGTAGAGCAACAATTCGTTTTTTTCAGATCCTCAGAGAGTTCCTTGCCATGAGGAGCCATGTTGAACTTCCAGTGACCAGTATGAGAGAGAGAGAGCGATAACACCAAATTTAACACACCTGCTCCCCCTTCACACCTGAGACCTTGTACCACTAATGAGTCACATGACACCAGGGAGGGAAAATGGTTACTTGGGTCCCATTTGGACATTATCACTTAGGGGTGTACTCACTTTTGTTGCCAGCAGTTTAGACATTAATGGCTGTGTGTTGCATTATTTTGAGGGGACAGCACATTTACACTGTTATACAAGCTGTATACTCACTACTTTACATTGTAGCCAAGTGTCATTTCTTCAGTGTTGTCACTGTGTTGTCATACTTAAATATTTACAAAATGTGAGGGGGCGTACTCACTTCTGTGACATACTGTATAAATTAGTAACTTTAAAAATGTCTATGGAGATTCTCAGGCATCCAGGTCATGGTTGCCCCAAAGGTGCTTTTTCAAGAGGCAACTGGACTTTCTGGTTTTTTCTTTGAAGACGTTTCGCTTCTCATCCAAGAAGCTTTAAAGGTAAATGAGAACTTTATAGGGAGAAACAAGATACATTTTTACATGCTGAATTTCTTGTCTCCCTTTATAGGAAGGGAGAATGCGAGTAATATTCATCAGGAACACCTATACATCACTCAGGTCAGAAAAATATTTTGGATATGTTTTTGGTATTATCCTTTAAGGGGACTTATCCACTTGGGACTGCACTGTGCTTCAGATGCGATACAGATAGTCCTCAACTTGAAACCACATTTCAGACAGAATTTCTGTTGCTAAATGTGGTGGTTAAGTGATCATATTCCATTTTATGATCATTTTTTGCCATGGTTGTTAAGCAAATTGCTGCAGTTGTTAAGTAAATCACACGGTTGTTAAGCAAATCCTGCTTCTCCCATTGGCTTTCTTGTTGGAAGCTGCCTGGGAAGCTTGCAAACGGCGATCATATGACCTTGGGTCACTGCCACCATTGTGACTACATGCTGATTGCCAGATTTGTGACCATGGAGATGCTGTGACAGTCGTAAGTACAAGGATCAGTTCTAAATTACTTTTTTCAGCGCCGTTGTAATTTTGAACAGTTGCTAAATGAATGATTGTAATTTGAGGACTTATCTGTACCAGAAAAATACTTCGGAGTGGTAGGAGCAAAAAAACCACCTCTTCGCAACTCTTTTGTTGAGATCACATAGCTGTACTTGGCAGCTGTTTTAAAGAGATGCACACGAGTATTACATTTGCACTGCTGTGTGCTCTGAAGCATTTTTCTGGAATCAGATCCAAGCCCAATATTGCCTAGCTCTATTGTGTACTAGGTAATGCACAGTATGTGAAAAGTATGCATTAGATCGTTATATGAAACAATAATAATCTGGCCTGTGTTTTAAAAATGATTATAATTACTAGGGTATATTAAAAGCAAGCACCAAAAACAATCTCAACATTTAAAAAAATTATTATAATTGGAGTCATAGAAATGTTGCATCAGATTTCAAATCTTGTGTTTAAACTCCTGCATGATATATAGAATAGTTCTTGGTTAAGAGGATAAGCACTAAACTTAGAGATGGTAAGAGAAATGGAATAATAAATAACAGAATTTTCAGAACATTTTAAGCATAATTATTAATGTATTGTTTTAATTTGTAAACTAATTATGGGGATTTCTTAAGTTTGCCAAATAATTTTCTTTTTCCCTTCCTCTCTTATCCTAGTAGCTGTATCCTTCCCACTAAAGTTCCAATAATAATTATTGATATTTTCAATTTACTGCTGGGCAAGAAATCTTTGAATATTCCAGTTATTAAATATATCTGCTGTTTTCAGAGATTTTGAAGGAGAGATTTAAATTTCTTCTCCAAAACTAAGATGTGATGGCATATAGTGAGACCTTGCTTAAATCTTGTAATATTTATCCATTCTAAATGAGTGCTTGTGGGAGACTGTGTTTAGCCCGGTGGTGAAATCCAAATTTTTTTACTACCAGTTCTGTGGACGTGGCTTGGTGGGCGTGGTGTGGCTTGGTGGGCGTGGTGTGGCTTTGTGGGCGTGGCTTTGTGGGCGTGGCAGGGGAAGGATACTGCAAAATCTCCATTCCCACCCCACTCCAGGGGAAGGATACTGCAAAATCCCCATTCCCTCCCCACCCCTGGGGGAAGGATATTGCAAAATCTCCATTCCCTCCCCACTCTGGGGCCAGCCAGAGGTGGTATTTGCCGGTTCTCCGAACTACTCAAAATTTCCGCTGCTGGTTCTCCAGAACCTGTCAGAACCTGCTGGATTTCACCCCTGGTTTAGCCTCACATTTTGTAGAGTTCAGTTGTCTCTCTCTTCTGGGTCTTTCCCCATTGTTCTCCACCTGTGAGCAGAGGTGGGTTCCTACCGGTTCTAACCGGTTCTTTAGAACTGTTAGTAAACCGGTGATGACATCACGGAACCGTGATGTGTTTCAATGTGTTCCGTGGGTGCCGCCATCTTGGATTTTGCTTCTGCGCATGCGCAGAAGCGAATTTTTGCTTCTGTGCATGCGCAGAAGTTATTTTTTGATTGCTGCGGGAGTGCGCGTGCGCACGGCGTGACCCTGAGCGAACCGGCAGCAAACGGATCCAGAACCCACCCCTGCCTGTGAGTCATCACAAAACAAAACTAGCGGGGAAAACCAATCACAGCACTACGCCACTTGGAGAAGGAATGGGAAGAGTTTGACTTCGGAGCAAAGACCTGAATATTTTGTTATCTGTGATAAGAAGTGGGAGATAAGGACTGATTCATCTCATCCTTTCCTATATTAATTGGTGGAGGCCTGCACCTTTCTCTACCTTTCTGGAATTCTGGCGAGATGGAGTAAAAAAAAGGGGTTGGAGAGATAATGGATCTGGAAGAAGTTCAGAAAATAAAGTACTAATAGTGCAATGGTTAGGAGAGAAATAATATAGTGAATGCTGGCTAGAGAGGAGGAGATGTGCCTGCAGCAAACTGATACACTATAAAACAGTTCGGTTCACCCTAAGAACTTGTCATCTGATCTCTCTAAAGTTGAGGAAGGCAAAATGTCATAGGTTTCATATACTTTCATCCTGGCCTTGGATGGTATTAGAATAGGGAAGAAAATGCTTTTGTACCAGTATACCTGTAGCGAATGATGACACCTATTTCATACATCAGCTATGGATGAATTAAAGTAATTGATGAACGAACCATGAGGGGCTTCAAGTGTGAGAACCAACATCTTGAATTTCACTCTGTAAGTGAATAAGTCATGAATGACAGTAATGCCTGCCTTTTCAAGAAAATTTGCAATAGGTGCATCGGATGGAGCTATGCAATTTCTTCACCATCGTTCTCACCTGCTGTTCAAGTAGCAGCCCCAAATTGAGAAACAACTCTGCCCAGAGGTGTGTAACCAAATTCAGAGTTAATCATAGAATCTTGCTGGAATTGGTGGGTTTTGGAATCCACAAGTACTCTTGTCAGAATTGTGTTTCAACCTGTTTGCCCCTATTCAGTGAGAGGTGTACAGTACAATTAGATATCATCTTCTTACTGATGAAACCTGACTCCAGGCAAATGGATGATCTCGCCCAGCAATTTTAAGTAGATCTTGAATAGGAGTGGGGTAAGTGTTGAACCCACTTAAGGGGCCTAGGACTACCCTGTACCATCACCAGTTGGAGCTCTCCCTTGAGGAAGGAGGACTACTCTGTTCCTATTCCTAACTATTGGTGACAGCTCAGAAGATAATCATGACTGATGGCACTGAAAGCTGTTGAGAAATTGAATAGTACCAAGAGACTCACAGTAGCTCTATCTTTGATCCAGCCAAAGATCATCAATAAGAGTGCTCACTGCTATCTCTGTATTGAACCTGAATCTGCTCTTTTTCCTCTATGGCAAAAATTTCTAGAGAGAGAAATTGGTGTCAAAAATGGGGCAGAGGAAGCTGGTATATAAAAGGAATTCAGGGTACAAAGGAGTAATGGAGAGGGTAGAGACTGGAGGATGAACGACTAGTGATGAGATGTAAGACTCTGCCTTCATCACCTGAAACATTCAAAAGACACCTTTGATCCTATGTACAACAGATTGTCTGATCTTATTTTCAAGATAATGCTGACAGAGCATTTCAAACTTTACATGTTTTAAAGCTGTGGTGAGATAATATCAACTTCAAGGGGGAAATTATTTTTACAATGGTAAAGTTAAGGATAACTGAAGGCTGTCCTACTAATTGGCTGGGGATGAGATAGGAGCAATGTCTTGGAGTCTCATGATTTTCCATGGCTAAGTGGAACTATAGACAAGACTTTTCCCCCTTTCTTTCTCTTTGTTTATGATGAATGTTACTACTATTATGCTATACTACTATACAACTGCTACTATTACAGTCACAACAATTAAATATTGAATATTATTCAGGAATGGTTCATTAACAGTTCTGAAAATGTTGAATCCTCTTGTCATATTTTTTTTATTTATCTCTTCTAAAATCTTGACATGGTCCATGTTTGTATTTTATTATTAATAGGAAATTCTAAAGAATCTGACATGTGTACTCTACTTTTGTATTTAAGTGGCTTATAAACAGTAAAGCAGCAATCTATGGGAATAAAATAGCAGCTGAAGCAATTTAGTTCACAATGTGATTGAAAAGCATTTTGGAAAACCCTTAAGAAAAAAGCTGTATCTCAGAAAAGCCTTCTAAAATAAATCGCATCTTCTGATTAGGTAAATGAGGACAGCCATGTGGCTAAGTAAACATTTCTTGGGAGTCCATTATGGATTTATTACTTCAAAAGTGTAATACCCATTTACCATATATCTTATGGGAAGGGGGCAAACTCAGAATAACTACGGAAATCTTCTGTACAGTTGTTGAGCTATTGAGTTACTTAAACATCTATAATAACATCTGAAACATACTGCAGTTAGTAAAGCTGTTACAAGATTAATAAGTTTCCATCTTCTGACTCTTTGAATAATTGGGTTTTTTCCCCAAAAGAAAGCCCAAATAAAGAACATTATTATTTTATTCTTAAAAGTACTTGCTGACTAAAACAAGATTTAGTTTTGCCAGAAAAGAGTGCAATAAATGGGCAGAGGAAATCAGAGAGGTGGTGATGCTGCTTATCAATTTAACACTCCTAGAATTTAATTATCATTTAGCAAGTATGATTCATCTCTGTTTTAAAATCTGTAGTGTTTTGTTTTGTCCCGGCTTGAATTAGCATGTAATGCAAATATCATTACAGAATGTTATTCTATCTTCAATTTACATCTCTTGTGACATGCAAATCCCTTGTCCTGAAATGTCAACTCAGTGAAAGGTGATGATATCCAGTCTTATGCGTGTCCTCGCTTGACTCCCCCATGGCGCAAATCTGCCCTGATGACCTTGATCTTCTCTTTGGCTCATGCAATAGTATCTTGATCTCATCTTGGCCCTTGACTGGAACTGCCTTACAGCTCTTCCTTACTTATTCCTCTCAGCTCCTGATCTGGGTGAGGATTTGCCGAGTTCCCACTGCCCATTTTAGGTTGCTACAGACACGGTCCCTCCTTCCAGTCACTAGCACTTCATTCTGTGGCCATTTTGGCTTAGGAGGCAAAGAGATTGTACAGTTGGTACATGGCACCTGCCACATAATGCCTGACTGGCATTGCTATTCACGTACAAGCTTTTACTGCCCTTGTAGTCATTATCATGTGGCTGAGAGGCATATCAATACAAGGGTCAGAAGGATGCTGACCTTCTCTGATTGTGCCAATAATGTGTCTTAGCACTCTTCTTTTCCCAGGATTTGTTTCCTTAGTTCCCTAGTTGTTTCCATGATCAACGTCTCTCGTTACTTGAAACCAGGAACCCATCTGTGTTCATGGCAAATGCTTGTGTAATACAGAGCATTCTGGGTGCAATTACATAACCCTTCACTTTTGTACTTCAGTGGTGGTTAACACTTTATTCATGTCTCCTAGGCATTTAAGGATGAGTGAAATGGTTTCTGGTGTCAAAATCACAGGAATGTTGACCAAAGGGATGGCTCTTGTAGTTGTTGGTGGGTGTCAAGCTCTTGAGGCCATATTGCATTGCAAAGTTTTTGATGATTTGTACTAAAAGGGGAAGGCAGAAGATCAGTCTGAGGCAGATGTAAATCCAGTCAATCAGGACATGAATTCTAGTACCTGGGCGTTACTAGCAAAATTAGGTGAGTTTCTATGTTAATTATGACCACAACTTTTCCATTTGTTTCTAACATCTATTTCTTTTTAATTTCTTGCCATCTTCTGGAAACAACTTTGAAGAATTCTCCCCTGTATACGAGAGTCCTTGAGATAGTGAAGCTAGCTATCATTCCCAATGCCTTTAAATGTTCTTCATAAGTTTTTCCTTCCAAGTCCCTTATCATCTTAGTTGCCCTGTTCCAGACATACTTTGATTTATTATTAGTATTCCTAAAAAGTGGTGTCCAGTATGGGACATGAAATTCTAAGTGCAGTCTGACAAATGCAGAATAAAGAGAAACGATGATTTATCTTGTTTTTGATACTACATATCTGCTGATGCAGTCCAGCACTACACAGTTTTTTTCAGTTGCATCACATGTTGCTTCATGTTCAGTTCATGATCCATTAAGTTACCCCGATGTATATATTACTGCTTCCCCCATTCAATAGTCATACCTTTGATCTTTTCCACTAAAATGTAGAACTTTGCATTTATTTCTATTGACATTCATCTTGCTGGGTTTTTCACAGTGTTCCAGCTTATAAAGGGCTTCCTGAAACTGTCCTCTGAGTTTTTTGCTATCCCCTTATCATTGTGTCACGCGATGATTTGATATATTTTAATCCATCACCCAAGTCTTTTATAAATAGGTTGTGCAGTATGGGGCCTAGATGGAGCACTGTAGTATCCTGTTCAGTATTTTCCTCTGGCTTGATGTGCACTTGTTGGATGCATTTATTCTACCAATTCTGTTCCCATCTACAGATCAGGGGTGGGTTCCAACTTACCTCGCTGCCGGTTCGCTCCCTTCTGGGCCGCGTGGGCGCGCCACGTGGGCATGCCACGTGGGCGTGCGCATGCTGTGCGCGTGCGCATGCACAGTAACAAAAAATCCAAAAAAAACCCCCAAAGCCGAAAAGAAGATGGCGACCGCATGCACAGTGCCGGAAGTGGGCTTCTACGCATGCTGAGAAGGAAAAATTTTTTTTTAAAAAAATTAAAAAAAAAAAAGATGGCGGCCCCCACGGACCGGCACTGACCAATCCAGTTCGGTTACATCATCGTGACACCACCAGCGGGCCGCTACTGGTTTGGAAGAACCGGTCCAAACCGGGAGGAACCCACCCCTGCTACAGATAATATAGTCACACCCACATTTTGTCATCTTTTTTACCAGAATCTTCAAGGAAGACTTTGTTAAATGCTTTGCTAAAGTCAAGATATACATTGCCCACTACATTCCCATGGTTAAATAAACAGGTTTATTGGGCATGATTTAGTTCCCCCCCCCTCATGTTTTTTATTTTTTAACAAACATATCAATGCGTGAACAGTGTGGCACCTGGGTGTCATAGATTCTAACACAAATAAAACTAATAAAATTAATCATATTACATTCAACCAAATTGTATATTTCTAATAATAATACACTTTATATTAAATTGCAGTCTGTCATTATTCAATTATTTCATATTTTCTCTTGTTATTACTTTTATTTTATTATATAAAAATGTATAAACTAATATTCCCCCTTTCTCTTATTTCTATCTCTTATTCTAACTTTTAATCATGTCACCCTTTATTAAAAAACATTTTTTTCCTATCCTACCTAACTTCTAATCCTGACACCTACCTAACAAAAGACAGGAAAGCGAGAGAAAAAGAAAAGCAAATCAGAACAACAACAAAAAAGAGAAATCATCTATCCATCGTCTCTTGTCCGCTTCAATATTTTAATTGCTATGCTTTTTTTGACTTGTCTCCCATATTCCTCTCTTGTATCTTTATCTCTGTCTGCATCTACTTCTTGGCTGTTCAATCTAGGTATTTCTCCCACCTCTACCCTCTTCCACTGCCTAATTTCCAAAATTTCTACCCAGGCCCCTATCTCCCTTTGAAAAGTATCTTCCTGTATCTCCAATTCTCTTTTCAACTCTCTTAATATATTTTCCCCCAAATTTAATTCATCAGTCACTGTCATTTTCATTATTATCTCCTCTTTGTTGTCTTCATTTATTTCCTGGTTCTTCGGCTCAATCTTTTCCTCCATTTCTTCTGTTGGCTTGTCCCTTTCCTGGGCGTCTTGGTCTTTACTCATCATCCCTTGTATAGCATTTCCCATTTTTTCTATAGTCTCCTTAAATCCTTTCTCCATGATGTCCTTTGTATTTTGAAAGAGTGACACCATCTCCATCCAAGTTCCACTCATTTCTTCCTTATATAGTATCTTATTTTATTTTAAAAAATTCAACTTTTGTCCAACAGTCCAAAAACTATTTATTCAGTCCTTAAGTTGCCTTTCAAGGAGTACACTAATCACAGTTCTTTATATCCCATAGGTAAACAATCAGTTCCATTTAAATAGTCCCAGAGTTTATCTAAGGCCTCTTTACATCTCCTTTACAGGTTCAATCTTCTAGCATGACATTCAGGGGTCCCTTTAATTAAATAGCTTCCTTGTTTTCATATTTGAGTCTCCAGTGGTCATGGGGTAGTTAGGGATAATCCAGTAAATATTTTCACAGTCCTTCATATAAGTATTCCCAGACTTGTCGTTTTTCCTTTCGTCAGCAGGTGGCACTCTCAGCTTAAATTTCAGTATTGCCACTAGTCAATCGTCATTTTAGTTATAAATCAATTGTAAAAGCAGAATAAGTTTTATAAGTAAATGATTCCAGCATTTTAAAATGCCTTCCCAGTACCATGTTTTCCCAGTCCCATTTTAAGTCCAATTTTCTATTTATTTCAAAATTTATTATTTTTCTCTCTTGCGTCTTTCCCTTTCGGTCTGGTATTTTCTCAGAATGCTTAGACGCCGCTTTAACAAATACTTCTGAGCAAATAATTCTAAAATATTCCTTGTGGTAAGTTTAAGGCCAAAAAAAAAAAAAAATCCTCTCCCCCCGTTCCAGTCACTGTTCACCTACTTCGCTCCAGCTCCAGTCTTAGTTGTTCCTCGGTTGTCCCAGCTTTGTGGCAGCCATCTTTAGGCTGCCTCTTCACCTTGCCATGGCTGAGAGGGAAAAAGAACCCTGGGTCAGACAGGAGAGCTGCGACTCTCCGCGATCTCACAGGGCGCCCCTCTTTGCTTCACCGCCCCTACAGGGCGGCTTTGGCTCCTCTCGGAGCCCACAAACAGGGAGAAGTCAGCACAGGGAACGTGGAGACCCATTCCCTGTGTCTGATATTGCCGCAACATCAACCGGAAGTCCGGGCATGGTTTAGTTTTGATAAACCAACGCTGGCTCCTGTCAGATACTACATTATTTTCTAAATTCCCATAATGGATTGCTTAATTTTTTTTAATAGAATTTTGCCCAGTATGATTGTCAAGCTGATTTTTACATAGTTGTATGGGTCCTCCCCTCTCCCCCTTTTGAAGACATGAACAACATTGTTCAGTCCTTGAACTATCCCTATTACAATTTCTCAAAGCTCAGAGAAAAGCTCTGAGATGACATCTACATTTGTTGATTGTAACTGGTAACTCTTGACCAGCTTGTTTCAGTGCAATTACAGGCAATGACAATTTCTATAGATAGAGGGAAGATAGCATGGTTTTGAAGAACAGGAGGAAGAGCTTACCAACAAGACAACAGTCAGATAAGAAGGAGCTGAGCCTTGGCCAAGGAAGTAACTTGAGAAAATGTCTCAGGTAAGCCCCTCCCATGAAGTTCATATGTAGGGAGAAGCACATTCAGATTTGCAAGATTCTGTTACAATAGCAGTTACAATAAAAAATAGTACTGACCTATATGCCATTGGCTTTTTAGCCTAGTTTATCTTGTAAGGCTGGCAATTTCTTATAGGCAAAAGTGCATCATATTATCCAGTCCATTCAGAAGGCAACCTTCAGCCATCTTTTCTCTGTTTTCTGACTGGTGCTGGATCAAGTGGTACTATCTAATTTACAGTAACTGCTGAACTTCATTTAATCATAGGCAAACAACTCCATTCCAGATGACTTGTGGGCAGTGGCCAGACTGTCTCCTCCCTTGTGCCACTGATTAATAATGTTTTTCCTGCTGGCTCGTCATTCACTGAAGGAGAACAGCAGCAAACCCAGAAAAAAAAAATACATGTAAGGAGTGCCACACTCACAAATTAGAAAGGACAATGCCATTAAGTGGTATTGATTTAGATCACATGCAATAGAAGCAGGGTAAGAATTGTCAATGCATACAGCAAATTTTATGCTGGTGTTGTTTTCTGTTGAGTCAAGATGGGAGATAGTATTTTTATTCAAAGATGGGAAAGGCCCTTAGTATGTTTTGTTCTGAAATTATTTCCACGTTTAAAAGAAAGCCAAGTTGTAGTTATAATTGTATATGCATGTTGTGAAAGCTTGAGTCATACTGTCAAATATTTTACTTCTTCAAATAACACATGATAAAACTACAGAAATCTTTATCAGAGGCTATAATGACAGATAGCATGTTAGCTGACTTTCCAAGAGTGTTAGGGAAATTCATAGGAGATAAGGTTACCAGAATGGCTTTGAATCAGAATCAGTACACACTACTTGTAGGATTAGAGGTCCTATGCTTTACATTCAGCTAGTGGAGGGCTCACATAAAATGGCACTATTGTGTCCATATCCTGGTGCTAGATTGAGTATCAAGTGGATCTTTACCTGATCCAGAAAGAATTTTTGTTTTGCTGGTTGCTCTTAATATTGAATCACTTTTTATGAACACTGAGAGGTTGATCAGAAAAGGTCAGCCTTATCTGTGAGATAAGGCAAAGGCCAATACCTTTCCTTTGAATGATAAATACTGTAATTCTCTGGGAATAGTATAAATAGGATTGAGTAGTCTCCCTCCCTCCCCAATATCTGTAGCTACAAGGATTATTTCAGGTGCTTTGCTACTTTCATATCCTTTTCTTTCCATTTTGAAACTCTGTTTAGTAATTATTTACAATAAATACCAGTAACTATTTTTGCACGCCTATAAAGTAAAGGAGATATGGAGAAAAATAGCAGAAGGAATGATATTTAAAGTGTTTTGGAATATTTTCTCCCCTCTCCAGTTTGGTTTATGAGTATTTGAAAAATTATCTCAGGCAGGAGTTATTTTCTGAATTTGTATTAAGGCCGAGTCATTTGATAAAATATGAAATGTTTGTAAGATTTATAGGGGTCAAACCCTGCCTAATATTTTTCACATATACATAGAACAGTAGGAAGTTGCACTGAGATATTTTAAAAACAGGTTATTTACCCATGTAATCAATGGCTTTTTATCTGAGAAGTGAATGCTTGGTGTTTTTATTAGCCTGAAAAGAAAGAGGTAAGGATGGGAGGGAATGTACAGATTGTACCAGAGCTATTTTAAGGACAACTCCTACAGACCAAAAACAAAGCAAAGATTATCTGTGTCCATAATAGCAACCTCTTTATTCCTGAACTTCTGTTCAGGTGGCAAACCCCCCACCACCACTTTTGCTTCAAGTCAGAAAACTTATGTGTATGTGCATTTTTAATGATAAAAATGACTGAAATAACCTTCAGTGAGTATCTTTTGCATAATTTAGCTCTTGTTCTATTGAAATAATTTCTGGCCAGAAGAGTGATATGCTGTTTTGCTTCCGATAGTTGCCTTGAGAGTAGTAAAATGAATTATTTTAATTGTTGAGAGAAAATATTTTAAGAGTATTGAATAGCCAGTGAATAGTTAAGGGCAGATATTGCCTGTCCATCTTCTGAAATTACAGGCATCTCCTGGGGTTCTTAATGAAGTTTGATCAAGGCTAGTCTGTTCACATGAACCTCCTTTTCCGAAAGCAGAAATAATCTGCATTTTTGGGTTGGGGGACAAAATAACATTAGTGTCATGAGATCAAGTGTTACCAGTGTGTTCTGGTGCCAGTTTAAATGGCAAGCAAGGAAAGGATCTTACTTAGGTTCACAACTTTTAGAAAATAGATTCTTCCTGGATGTTGAGGACCAACTGCTATTCTGAACATGAAGTAAATTATTCCCTCCAAAAGTTCAACAATGAATGATGAGCAAAGAAGAAAGTAGATATAGTTACACATAGGTGGAAGTACCATGGAAAGAAAAAACATTAACATTAATTTGCATATTTAACATGCATGCCAATGATTATTTTCCAGAAAAACTAGGTAGCAACTCATCACTGCTTAACTGACTAATGCTTTCACAGTAGATTAGGTGTAGTTAGTCTTTTAAACTTGTGGATCATCAAACACAATTCTTTATAGGGGTTTATCCAGATCATCACTGGGGATCTGGAAAGTCAAAACAATTCTTGATTCTCAAAAGGCAAACAGATTATCTTGATCCCTGCCATACCCTTTAGTCTCACTGAGTGGTCTTTACCAACCTCAGCTTATCTTTGTGTGGGTTTCTTTTGGGTGGGTGGGGATCGGTGAGTGAACCCTTTTCCAAATACAGAGATGCAACAATTACCATGTTTATTTATTTTTAAAAAATCTCTGCATTTATCGAGTGAGTGGATTGGGAGACAGAGATATTGTAAACATCAGAGCCAAAAGGTTTGTACTGCAGCATTACAGGTAACCATTTATTGATTTATTTAAAGACCAAAGCATCATTTAAAAAGTCAAATTCCTATATGTTGATAACCATTATATTGCCGTTCCCTGACCCTAGATTTAAAAAGGTGTAATGGTTGTAATGTCTGCCGTACAGATTCAGAATATTGCTCCTAAAATATTTTTATTGGATCAGTTTGATATTATAAAAAGTTAGGCAGTCTTCCCCAACCCAGGTTCTTTTCGGGTACGTGGGTTTCAGTTTTCAGAATTCCCCAGCCAATGTGGTCATTTCTCAGAATTCTGGGTGTTGAAGTCAATGCATCTGGAAGATGCTGTTTACAGGGGGCAAAAGATGAAATTGATGTTACAGAACAATCTGCCCCACATTGTACATTGTAATGCCTGTTTTATTATTCTGACGTCAAATTCTGCAGATGGCTTGGCTGTTTATCATAAAATGGCCTGAGGCTTTTAGTTAAGCAACAATATCTTAGTTAATATACAGTAAATAAAAGTATAAGTTGCTTACTGCTGGTGTCAGGAATTAGCTCAAGAATATCATTATAAGTTATAGGTGCCTGCTCCAATTCAGAGATCAAAACCATATTCTTATATAACTCAGAGGTGATGAGTAGGTTATCACAATCGTCTCAATGGTGGTTGTTTTTACCTATATCATATCTAGACTCTCTAATGAGCAGATTTCTGAATCAGACTGTACAGTGAGTTTGAAGTTGACTGAACCAACATTTCATTCAGCCTATCAAGATTAAATTTATCCTGAAGTCTCAAGGAATCACATTTGTGCTGTACAAGGAGAGGCCTACACTACCAGAACAAAAGAAAGAGTGGAGGCTCTTACAAATGACAAAGTAGCTGGGATGATTTTTCTTACAGTGAGTGAGCCCATTTAAGGGTTTCAGCTGAAGCTTCATTTGGAAACTCATCTCAGACCTACAGTACATAAGAAAAGATCCATAGGCTTCAAATCAGGGGTGAAATCCAGCAGGTTCTGACAGGTTCTGGAGAACCGGTAGTGGAAATTTTGAGTAATTCGGAGAACCAATAGCGGAAATTTTGAGTAGTTCGGAGAACCGGCAAATACCACCTCTGGCTGGCCCCAGAGTGGGGTGGGAATGGAGATTTTGCAGTATCCTTCCCCTGGAGTGGGGTGGGAATGGAGATTCTGCAGTATCCTTCCCCTGCCACGCCCACCAAGCCACACCATACCAACCAAGCCACACCATACCCACCAAGCCACACCATGCCCACCAAGCCACACCCACAGAACCGGTAATAAAAAAAATTGGATTTCACCACTGCTTCAAATTGCATCAGAAAACTATACAAGTATAAGGAAGAAGGTAGGAATTGAAATCCCTTTGAAAGGCAAAACAAATCTGAGGAAAAAAGTGCTTCCATTTAAAATTCATAGTCAGAAGATACCATCCTGTGATACATGCAGTAGAATTGAAAGGGAAAGCAGATGTTGATTTCATAATAAATTGCTTGCAGGATTGTAGTTTGTGTCAGGCTCAAGAACAAGAAGCCATTCTCAGTCAAGAATCTGCTTGTAAGGTGAGGTGAGAAGAAAAGAAAGGAAATGCTTCATTGTAATGGTTTGGGTCATTAGTTTTTTTTTTTAAGGAGGGAGTTGTGTTACACATGTTACTCTGCATTCCAAAGGTGATGACACACATTTGCCCAGTATAACAAAGACCAGAAAGGAGATAAAAGTAATGGATGGGAGGATGTGGGTCACCAGATGGTATATGTTTTGATTCTGCCATAGCCTCTGACTTTATTAAAGAAAAAGAGAGATTCATTGAAATGGGTGAACATACTGTAAATCTAATGTTCATTTGATGAATGGGCTAAATGGGCATCCTCAGCTGGGTGAAGCTTTGTAAGATTCTGTTATGTGGAATGGAATGGAGAGATGCTCAGTTTAATGATTAAAGATTCCTTCTTAATTCAGGTTTGGAATAAGGTCTGCTGTTGGTAAATTATATCACAGAGAAGGGATTGTTGTTGTTAGTCGTGATGTTGTGTCTGACCCATCGTGACCCGATGGACAATGTTCCTCCAGGCCTTCCTGTCCTCTATCATCCCCCGGAGTCCATTTAAGCTCACACCGACTGCTTCAGTAACTCCATCCAGCCACCCCATTCTCTGTTGTCCCCTTCTTCTTTTGCCCTCAATCGTTCCAGCATTAGGCTCTTCTCCAGTGAGTCCTTCCTTCTCATAAGGTGGCCAAAGTATTTGAGTTTCATCTTCAGGATCTGGCCTTCTAAAGAGCAGTCAGGGTTGATCTCCTCTAGGACTGACCGGTTTGATCGCCTTGCAGTCCAAGGGACTCGCAGGAGTCTTCTCCAGCACCATAGTTCAAAGGCCTCAATTCTTTGGCGCTCAGCCTTCCTTATGGTCCAACTTTCACAGCCATACATTGCAACTGGGAAAACCATAGCCTTGACTATATGCACTTTTGTTGGCAGGGTGATGTCTCTGCTTTTTAGTATGCTGTCTAGATTTGCCATAGCTTTCCTCCCCAGGAGCAAGCGTCTTTTAATTTCTTGGCTGTAGTCCCCATCTGCGGTGATCTTGGAGCCCAGGAAAATAAAATCTGTCACTACCTCCATTTCTTTCCCATCTATTTGCCAGGAATTGAGAGGGCCAGATGCCATGATCTTAGTTTTCTCAATGTTGAATTTCAAGCCAACTTTTGCACTCTTCGCCTTCACCCGCATCAAGAGGCTCTTTAGTTCCTCTTCACTTTCTGCCATTAGAGTGGTATCATCTGCATATTTGAGGTTGTTGATATTTCTCCCGGCAATCTTAATTCCAACTTGTGATTCATCTAGCCCCGCCTTTCTCATGATGTGCTCTGCATATAAGTTAAATAGACAGAGAAGGGATGGATCAGTATAAATAATAACATCAGGGAAAACACATGATAGGTGAATATATAAAATACAAATTTTGCAACTTAGTGATGATGAAGTACTGGAGAAATTTACAGAATATGCAACATCAGTAAGCAAAAATATGGAAGAAAACCTCAGGTATCATGTACGTAGATCTGGGATGATAATACAGTAGGTAACATGTAAAGATTCCTGAAAGAGGATAAGATTGTGTGTGAAACCACAGCAGCCTGTACCCCAGAACAGAATGGGATGGCAGAAAGGAACAATTGTTCCCTGATGAAATGTTGAAGTTCATACTGCAAGATGCCACATAAATACTGAGGCGATGCAGTTGACACGGTCAACTACTTGCAGAACAGGCTCTGAAGAAAAGCCACAGATGCTACACCTTATGAGATTTGGCACAAAAGTAATCCAGCCTATGGTATATAAAAATATTTGCTTCTAAAGGGTATGCATATGTGTCAAAAGACAAGAGAACCAAGATGGTCTGCAGTTGTGAGGAAGGAGTGATGGATACTTATAATCTTCATGGGATATAGGATCCTAGATCCTGGGACATTAAAGTATGCCATTTGTTTTATTTGATAAAGGGGAAAAGAGACAAAGAAATTTCCTATGGCCAGGCGAACAGTGAGCAGAGAACCCAAGCTTTGAAGGAGGTCCTCATCACATACTTAGACCTTGATTGCATGGTAGACCCAGAAGGAAAAACAGGCATGGAAACCCAGATTCTTCAAGATGTCCAACAAAGAGATTCTACTAATGAAGGCTGACCTACATTGCCAAGAAGGACATGGAAAAAGTATTTACCACTAAAGGAGACAAATAGAGAAAGACTACAGAAGTGGAGATTGAAGCACATATACTATCACTGTGTGACACGCTCAAGAAGAGAGATTCAGTATCCATCAGAGGAGATGCTGGCAGCTGAACTTTTTATGATCTAAAATTCTTTTGAAGAAAATTACACTCTACTATAAATGTAAGACTCTGACATAGCTATGATCACCATAGTCTTGCCCTTTTTCTGACTAATGATGCTTAAATGAAGCTTTCTTAGTAATTTTGTCACATCTCAGCAGAATAACAATTCTGTCATCTGTGTGCACGTCTATGGCCCTTTAAAGGCAAAAGCATCAAGGCATAAATATTTTAATTATTGAGGACATTTCAAAATATCTTTGAATTTGACCTTTGATCAATTCCTAGCCTTAAAATACGAAGAGCAGACAAGTATCCCCTTGAGCCAATTGACTGCCTTTTTAGCTGATAAAATGGGGAATGAAAAAGCCAGGAGTCAAACAGGTTTCTAACTCCCAGAGCTGCTAGTAACATCCTTTTGCCTCCACTCCTCTCACATAGAATGAGAGAGAGAGCGAGAGAGCAAAAAAGAATAAACTGCTATAGCCCCGCTATCTATATTTTTAGCATCAATTGGGCCTATTTATTTGATTGATTGCATGTATCCCTGTGGAAAGTACATAAACAAGGGATCAAGCAAGGGAGAAGTCAGCTTTCAGAGAGAACATCATTCCTTCATTTCTATTAAAAATACTCCGCTAGCTGTGAGGCTGGAAGAGAAGCATGCATGGGAGCATTTTTCCACCAGACGCTTGTTACAATAGCTCACATTGTGAGTGTGGGCTGTATTATGGACATCAATGTACATGCAAAGGGAGAATAACTAATGACAGGCGACTTTAGCCCAGAAGATGGAATGGAAGGTGAAACAAGAATCTGGAGTGTATTATTTACAGTATATAAGCAGAGAAAATCAAGCCGAGCAGGTGTTTACAGGGTTTGTAAAATTGTTTAGGAAAAATTGCCCAGAAGCATTAAGATCAGGTTCACTAATAAGTTGTCTATATTTTTTCCCTATTGTAACTAGGTTGTAGAAGACATTGAACAAGGATTTGCTTATATGTAGAACTTAGGAAGTATGGAAAAGCAAGAACAAATAGGAAAATAGACTGTCTACAATTCCTAGCATTAAAAACAAATCAAAAAAGGATTACAGGTAATCAAGTTGTTTAGCAATTGCTCAAAGTTATGGCAGCATTGAACAAAAGTGATTTACAACTGGTCCTCGCACTTATGACCATTGCAGTATCCCCATAGTCATATAATCAAAACCAGGACACTTAGCAACCAGAATATATTTATGGCTGTTGCAGCATCTGGGATTATGTGACCATCATTTGCATCCTTTCCAGTTGGCTTCTGACAAGGAAAGTCAATGGGGGAAGCCAGATTCGCTTAATGGCTGTGGTGATTCACTTAATGATCATAGCAAAAATTGGGTGTAACTCGCTTAATGACTGCCTTGCTTAGCGATAGTAGTTTTGGTCCTGATTTTGGTCATAGGTTGAGGACTAGCTACACTCATATCTTGAGACAATGTTGTGGGTGAGCATGTCCATAATTGATTTGGGAGACATTTAGGGCATTTAAACTGTGATTCTATAACCTGTTCTTGAAATAGTACATTGAATGTCATAGATATTCTAAGTCCAACTGTATTGCATAAAGTTCAGAATTGCTCTTTTCTTCTATTGTAAGGTTATCTAATTTAGCAATCTCCTGAAATTCTATCAAGTTTCTTTCATTTTGAATCTCCCCTTGATTAGTTCAGAATTTGTTATAATCTTTACAGCCATTACTGTGATTTAAAACATTGGTAGGTTATGCAAAGTGCTCACCATCAGTCGGTGCCCTAATAACGTAATTTCTTTGATTTCTAAAAGCAGTCTTTTGTTTTCTCATGAAGCCAGGTTAGATAGATCTTGGAGGATATAATGGGCTTCTGTGTCCTGTAAAAGCAAGTCCTCTCACACAACAGGAATCTCTTGGGTACAAATTATGTATCACAGTTTCTGAAAGGAGATAATCACTGTTGACTTCAGCAACAGCAAAGATGAAAGGTTAAAAATCTGTTCTGCTTGAGCCTTGTGGCATAAATGAGGAGTTTTTCTTCTGGACTCAGTTTGGTAGCCAAATTGAGTGGAAAAGCCTCTGCTTCCAGATGACAATCTTACTGGAGCATAGGAAAAAAAAACCTGGAGATTTTTTTTTCATGCTAGATTTCAAAAGTGCAGCACTGCTGGCCTTCAGGCAAGAGTACTGCTTTTATCTTTAATGTATTCTGATCTATCTATCTATATATATATATATACAGTATATATATATA
>QLTV01004086.1:4783760-4805682 GCA_003457575.1 Thermophis baileyi
ATCGGCGATCGGTGCGGCAGACGCTGTCATCGTCGCTGCTCTCTGGGTCGTCCAGGTCGCGGAACTCGCAATGGCCGGATGCCTTATGGAGGGCGGCGATATACTGATTTATTGATTCGCCCTCTTGCTGCATTCGCTGCCGAAATTCGTATCGCCGGACGACCTTGGACGGGGTGGGCGCGTAGTGCGTCTTCAGCGTGGCTTGAAGCACTTGCCACGGAACGGTCTGGACCGGTGTTGGGTCTGACAAAGACTCCGCGGTGTCAAACACCTCGGGGCCACAGTGACTGAGAAAAACAGCTCTTTTACGGTTGTCGGTCAGACCCAGCATGTCGTTTGCCTCAAGGAAGCACTCGAAGCGCCGCATATAGGAGTCCCACTTCTCCCGGGTCGGGTCGAAAGGCGCCGGAGGGTGGAAGGTGGACATCGCGGCAGAGAGTAGGCAGAAAGGTAGCTGCCTGGCTGGTTGGAATCGCTGAAGAAGCAGTCACGGTTCTTCTGAACCCAAGCCCTCGTCGCCACTGTTAGATAGTGGGTAGAGATGACAGGAGACAGACTTCCAAAACAGCTCTTTATTTCAGCTCTTGTATCAGCAACCAGCAAAGAGCAGTCTGACAGCTTGCCCTTTTATAGGGAGCTGTCAGACAGACCAGCCAATAGCGTTTGAGCTTTTTCCCGCTCAAACGCTGGACCTGGTTGGAACCATGCAACACAGTTTAAACAGTTAGAACATAACAGTTTTGTTCAGAATTTTCCTTTTACATCCCATTTATGCATCTTCCAATTGTAAAAGAACCTGGAATTAAGAAACATAGATGCCACTACAAAAATAAATCTAGAGGGAAGAGAGGCGGCTCTTGCCATGATTGTACAAATGGAGTTTTTTTTTCTCAAAGTCAAAAATTAGCTCGAATGCTTCTAATGCCTCTTCTCAATTCAGACCATCAGCAAGTGCCATCAATACCCTAGAACAGTGATGGCTAACCCTTTTCTTGTCATGTGCCGGCACCCATAATGCAATGTGTGCGCGACACCCCCCCGCGCCCATGCCCCCGCGCATGCACGCGTGACCCCTGTGCTCCCCCTGCGCATGCGTGTGCCTCCCCCCGCCCCTGCGCATGCGTGCGTGACCCCCCCACACTCTCCGCCCCCCCGTGCATGTGCGTGTGATCCCCACGCCCTGTTTTGGGCCTAGCAAGCCTCCCTGCAGCCTCCTGGGACCAAAAATGGGCCCCGGGGGGCGCTCCCCCTGCCCCCCGCGCATGTGCGTGCGACCCCCCCAGGCATGCGTGTGCATCTCCCGCATGCGCTCCGCCCTCCGCACATGCGTGGCAGATACCCAAAAATCAGCTGGCCAGCGGGAGGCATGTGCCACAGGTTCGCCATCACGGCCCTAGAACTAGATTGACGACTAGATTTACACTCATTGAAAGTAAGTGTTTTTTTCTTGACCATGTTTCTATCAATTTGAAGTTATAATCCAATAGAATACAACGTTAAGTTGCACTGTCTAGTCCTCGGTGCTCTCTGAGCTTGCTTGTTTGCTTGCAGATGTTTCATTACCTGAATAGGTAACAACATCAGTGCCATCTAAGTAATTAGGCAACGTCATCAGAAGCTGTAACCCTGCCTTCCTATCTTGCCCTTTGGTAAATACAAAAACAATTTTTAAATCTTTTTAAGTAAAATTACAATTAAATTAAAATTTTGTTTTAAATACAAAAATCAATTTTTGATCAAATCAATATAAAATACAAAAACTTGCTGCAAAGTATGTCTTCCAGCTCAATCAATTGAATTTCCTTAATTTTCCTTTTGTCACCTGTAAGTATTTTACCATCCTCATAGAACAGAAACTGTCACACAAATGGCTTTGCCTGCTTTAGCTCACAGCACTGCTTAAAAAATGCTAAGTATAACTGTCACCCAACAAAAGATTTCCCATTCCAGTCAACATCTACGGACATGGTTTTAGAAAAGATAAACATGTTCCTTTTTTCTTTACTTCAATCAAATATATTGTAGAAGAATTAGTTGATATAAATTTTCTTATGTTCAAAATCTAAAATATTTATGTGGGAGAAAAAAGTCTAGAGTGAATTGCTACTCAGGAAAACCTGATGGGGAATGAAGGTATATTTTCAATTCAAACTAGCTGATTGATGCAGTATTCTTTTGTAGCATGTGGATTAATACTTGTGAAGTCTTCTAAGACTATTTATTCTTTGCTTGTGGCCCAATGTAGTGATGTTGCATAATTCACTGGAAGTGCTTCTATGAGTCAGTATAGATGTTACTGAATGAAGTAGCTGAATATAAGTTTGCTTTTTACAATCAGGAAGCATGTAAGCAGATGGCTACTCAGTAGATAATGTACAAATGGCTATACAATGAGTAGCATTCATAATAATGCTAGGTTTTTTGTATACTTACAAATTTATTACAATAACATACTTTTTATTTGTACTTTGCTATGAACACCTGCTTATTTGAAGAGCCTTGCACAGTTTGGATCAGGGGTGAAATCCAGCAGGTTCTGACAGGTTCTGGAGAACTGCTAGCGGAAATTTTGAGTAGTTCGGAGAACCAGCAACTACCACCTCTGGCTGGCCCCAGAGTGGGGTGGGAATGGGGATTTTGCAGTATCCTTCCCCTGGAGTGGGGTGGGAATGGGGATTTTGCAGTATCCTTCCCCCTGGAGTGGGGTGGGAATGGGGATTTTGCAGTATCCTTCCCCTGGAGTGGGGAGGGAATGGGGATTTTGCAGTATCCTTCCCCCTGGAGTGGGGAGGGAATGGGGATTTTGCAGTATCCTTCCCCTGGAGGGGGGAGGGAATGGGGATTTTGCAGTATCCTTCCCCCTGGAGTGGGGAGGGAATGGGGATTTTGCAGTATCCTTCCCCTGCCACGCCCACCAAGCCACGCCCACAGAACCGGCAGGGAAAATTTTTGAATTTCACCCCTGGTTTGGATGGAAGAGGCTGGTTGAGCAGGCCATCTCACTTCCACCCAATTCTCTCAAGGGCCTTGTAAACGTGTGGGTTTCATGTAGTCCTTACATGGAAACTGGATGAGGACACGTGTTTCTTAATGCATTTTTGGTTCAAGAAAAACAAAAAAGTAGAAAAAAAGCATTGGTTCCAGCAATTTACTCCAGAATATCTGAACCAGATGCTGTTAAACCATAATTCCAAGTAATTTGCCAAAATTATGCATCTCCTTTAATGTTTTGAGTCAAAGTTGGGCTATGCATGGTTTGTATTACTTGTAGATATAAACAAAAAATGTGATGCGATTACAACTAATATGAGGTAGATAATGATAAACAGGCATGATTTCACTAACTGCTGCCCTAACTTGAGGAAAATTGCTGCTCTCTCTGCCGAGGACAGGCTGTCATAAGAGCCTTTGAATTTGGCTGCATAGATGAAGATGGTTTCAACCAGCTTATTATTCATTGCTGTGTAAAAAAAGCATGTTGAGATTCAGCAGATTTATATCTTTCGTCAGGCATCACAAAGGCTTGCTATGAGAGGACAATTATATGTAGATCTAAAGAAACAGAGAAATGTATAATAGATTTTTAAGATAATGCCAAATTTAGGCAAGATCATAGAATAAAGGGAATTTCTATGACAGTGGGATTCAGAATAAGTACAGCAATGATTTTTCAATTGGTAATATGTGGCTGTGGAAAGTAGACCAAGAAACAGTGAGAGAAGGAAGATGAAAGTCTGAATTATGGAACTGGAGATGATTACTAAGGGAACCATCAATTGCAAAAAAAACAACAACCCCTCCTACAGTCAATAGATTCTGGATAAAATAAAAACTGATTGCTCTCTTGAGCTGATGATTAGCAAGCAGAAACTCATACCTTGGGTATGTAATGCAGACAGATGGTAGACTAGTAAAATCACTGTGCTTGGCAAAATTGAGGAAAGTTGAAGGGAAGGCAGATGGACAGGATCAAAAGCTATCATTTAAATGTCTAGAAGGGCAGGTTGGGATTGTGAGCATCTGTCCATATAGTCATCAGGAATTCAGCTGGACTCAAAGGCACCTAACTAATAGTTCCTTAAGTAGTTCCTTCCTTTGAAGAATTTTTACTGTGACTCTTTGCATACTATATCTATTCTCTGCCTCAAACACTGTCTTCACAGTTGTATGGATTTGCAAATTATTGCAGACGTTTGTCACCTTAAATTGAAAAAAAAAAGATATAAATCTAATAAATAAATCAAAGATGAGAATACTGAGCCTTCTGACCCTCTAGAAGCTATAGATAATGAGTTCTACATATATCCACTATTCAATAAATTCTGAAGTAATAAACTTTGGCAATAGTTTACTTTTTTATCATAAAAGTAATTATTACATCTAATGTTTAAAATCTGAACTAGATAATATTATTGGAACATTAGACAACCTTGATTCAATTGAACACTCTGGATTGCCACTATATAAACTGGAATTTGTGTATTTTCTTTTGGAGTTCTTCCATGATCATTCATGTTCCATTGCAAAGCCGTGGAAGATCCAAGTTCCTTATTAAAATGATGGAAGCTCCTAATTTCAATTCCATTGGGTCGTCTTTCAGAGATAGTTCCTTACCTAAACAGAATAACCACATATAATTGCTATTGTTTTGATTTGAAAATTGAAGAAGAAAACATCATTTTGTTAAAAATAAAGATGCATAGCAAAACAAATATAAATGCTTTTTGTTTAACAAAGGACACTTTTGTTAACATTTGTGGTTGATCTGCCATTCTTTAAGAATACTCTAATGTTTCCACTTCTTTTTCCTCAGCTTAAAGCAATGTATAGCTGACCATGCTGGAATTCTGGTTTCTTCAGATAAATCAGCATAATTTCCATGGTTTGTCCTTGTACTTTAGGTATATTGAGAGCAAAACATGACTGTATTGGGAGTTGTGTCCACTGAAGAGGGATATCTTTACCTTCTGATAAATTGAGCAATATTCTTAGAATATGTAATTTTTGAATGCACGAATGTTTATCTTTGCTAAATGAGATTCTTGTGGAATTCTTCCACGATTATCCATGTTCCATTGCAAAGCCTTGGCAGATCCAAGTTCCTCATTAAAGTGATGGGAGAACCTAACTTCAATTCCAGATTATGTGGTAGCAATCTAGAATGTTCAATTGACTCAAGGATTTGTTGGAAAATGAGTAGAGTTAGCTTCTTCACTGACAGCAATGAAGGAACAATATACTTCCATCATTCCAGGGAAGTGTCTAATACAACGTGGAAGTGATTCTTCCATTATTTCCTTGACAGGAATCAGGAGAGTTCTGTGAGAGCAGTTCTGTAGGGTTATCAAATGTTAGGTATATGAAATCTATACATTCATAGTACATGCATAGTATCTTCAGGTAATTATATAGTTTATAATTTGCCACCATTTTGATTAATTATACCATTTGTTGGTTTTGACAGGTTGTAGTCAAGTGTTTTTTCTGAATTTCTCAAGTTTTTCTTGGAAATACAGAAGAGCTTGTTCATGATGTTCTAATATCGATCATGATATTAGGATCACTGACAGTTCTCTCAATGTGGAAGAAATCTTCAGATATTGCATTTTTGAACTGGTTTTACAATTGTCATGAATTGTTGATTTCAGTATTTGTTAGCAGGATGACAAACATTCATAGTTTGTTGCCAATTTATTTATTAGATTTTTATCTTCCCTTTATTACTTTTTAAGTAACTCAAGGTGGCAAATATACATACTGTAATATTCCGTCCTTCTTTTCCCCCCACAATAACAATCCTATGGGTTGGACTGAGAGAATGACTGGATCAAAACCACCCAGCTGGCTTTAGTTTAGTTTAATGTCAGCGTTCCTTGGAATTTTATTATTGTCATTGCACCTTGTACAACGAAATTAAATGCCATCTTCAGTGTACACTATACATAAAAAAAATAAAACAAAAACACACATCCTTCACATTCTATACAATTGAATTGAAAACCCCTGATATTGCATTAATATTGTACTATACTTTCATGCCTAAGACAGGACTCTTCCTCTGGAGCCTTTGAATGATGGAAAGATATGTCCCTTACAAAGAGAGCATAATGACAAGGAATGTTGCTGAGGCCTGATTAGTATAATGGTAAAATAGTGCACATCAGCGGTGGGTTGCTCCCGGTTGGGCCCAGTTCAGTGAACCGGTAGCGGTGGCGGCGGGAGGCTCCGCCTACCCACCCGGGACGTTTCTGTGCATGCACAGAAGTGTCGCGCGCACACACGCACCGGTAGCGACGGGATTTACAACCCGCTACTGGTGCACATATATTAATAATGAAATGGATTAATCTCCCTCCCTATTGCCTTCAGAACACAACAGAAAATAATCTGCCATCATAGTGACTACATAGAAAAAAAAAAAGGAAGCAGAGAGAAATCCTAAATAAAATGCTTCCTCCCCACCAAGAACTGCTGCCTTCAATTCAGCATCATTTCACAATATCTATCTTTCTTTTTCCCTCACATTTAATTCAATGTGTTATGACAGGATGAGGTCAAGGAGGAGAGGCAGACAAAGCAGCCTAGAAGTTCCTTTCCAGAATCCTGTTTTTAGACACATCCTGTTCCTGCTGCAGAGCCATGATTGGTGGATATTATCCCTGCTGTCTAACGGTGAACTGATGGGTGAGCAGCAAAGTGAAGGAATCAGTGAATCACTTTGCCTATCATATATTGTGCATATATAATCGGGGCAACACCACTTTGCAGTGACTTAAAATGGGGACAGCTCATTTCCTGTTGGTATAATTTTTTCAAATAACAGATGGACAGGGAAGGCCAAGAGAGGTTAAAGCAGCAACGATTAGTAGCTACCAGAACATATATTAAGTATTTCGGATTCTGGCCAGAGCTTTCTGGCAGCAATGAAGGGCTGCTGAATTATGCCGGGTGCCAATTGTGGCAAGCGTAAATTGTGTGGTGTGTTTTGATATATATTTTATTTTGGTTGCTACTGCTGGAGCTGATACTTAGCCAATAGCCAGATAATCTGCTTTATTTTTCATAATTTTTTTAAAGTTTACTTTTCAATTATTCAGTTAATAAAGGAAGAAAAAAACCTTGGTGATAAAGCAGTTGTAGGCCAAATCTGTTTTGGGTTGGGTTTTTTTGTACACACGTATACACACACTCACAAACACACACACTTTTTTCTAAATGTGATTGGCATGGGGAACAAGGAAACAATTGGGGGAAGAGCTCTTTTTTCATTCCCAGAAGGAATCGCCTGGGAAATCTACATGGCTGTTGCACTTAGGAAGTGCCTTCCCATTGGTGCCAATAAAAATCTTTCCTTAAATTTGTTTGCCAAATTTAGGGCAAGGTAGGGATGTTTAGGGAGTCACAACGTGAGGGGCCACGGGAGGGTAGAAATAGTTAAGCTCTTCCTTCCCAGCTGTGATGACTCCACATTATGTGCACATGATATTTAGGTTAAGAAGAAAAGATTCCATTGACATTAAGAAAAAAGACTTCAATAGGAGTCTTTTTTCTTCATATCTAATTGTTTTTGAAAAGCATATTGTAGGACTGTTGGCTTGTGTGAAGTTTTGTATGACTTTTGTGACATTTGACAAGTCAGATGATACCTAGGGAAGTCCATGTGAAGCCTGTCCCCAAAGGTCCTTGCTCCTTTGTGCGGGCAAGAATAGTTGGTGGTCATGGAATTTCTATTGAAGCAGCAGCTACTACTGTGGAAGTCTAGACAACCATCATCAAATGAGAAATTGGTGTGGAATGTTGCATCAGAGTGGCAAAAGGGAAATGAGAGTGCAGGCACATGCAGGGCCTTGAAAAGTAGCAGTAGAGCTCAAGCCCATTCACCTAAGCCCTAGCAACACCTCTAGGCAATGATGATGCTTAAATAAAATAACATCTAGCATAAGTCAGTATGTACAAGTATGCCCAGGATGCTAATAGAAACAAACATCAGCTCTTCTTAATGCCTCCTGACTCTTATCTAGAGTTAGGAAACCTGGAGGAATTACCTACTTTTATCATTGAGACTGTTTAGGTCATTTTCAAGAGGTCAGCTGGGTGTTATGACTATCAACTGAGTCAGTTCAGTTAGTACCTCCAGGGCAACTCGGGATAGAAATCTGATAGAAAAATACTGACAGCTGACATTTAACTACCCTCATTATTATGAGAACAGGAGAACTTGCGAGAACAAAGCAGCCTTTAAGTTTTAATACAATTGCATACCTCTGAACATTCATTGCTTGAGTATCTTTGGTTGGTCTTGAATTTTATAAGAACCAAAGGATCACTTGAATTGGTTTGACTTGTCTTGGCATTCTAAAACCATACTTGCTTCAAGACTGATAGATAAGCTATAATTCTTTTTGGGATCAGCACTAGATTAATAAAATTATTAAATGTATTAAGATTATTATTTATTATTAAATGAATATTTTATTTAATAAAATTATTACATTTTATTATAAAAAAAGATTCCAAATACTGGAAGTATTGTAGGCAATAGGAACATTTAGAAAAATTGCTATTCCAAGTCTTTATTTTGTAATCAAATTGAGAAAATAACTTAGAATTGTCTTCATGCATTTAGTAGGAAAAATTACATTTAAAAAAAAATCCATTAAAACATGAAATGCAAGTGTGGATGTGTATTCATTTAAAGACAGTGGACAGTGGCATAGAGGAAAAATGGAAACGGAAGTAGATCATTGATTACAAGGATCTTCAATCATTGTATGAATTCAACTTTTAACTGTTAATCCAGAACCCTGACCTAGTGAAATTTTAAAGTAATTGTTAATTAGGATAAACTGCAGGATTTTTTTAAATGGCAATGTTTCTAAACCTTTATTCTATGAAAATATATTAAATGGAGCATTCTCTATTGGATCTTAGTGGTAGCCATGAGAATATTAGAAGGCATAAGAAGTTACAACCTTTAAATATAAATGAGCTTGCACTTTCCATCTTGTGGTGATTTAAAGACACATAGGTATTTTAAAGATTAAGGGTACTTCCATGTGGCATAGTTTTAAATGTTTCCGTCTCCCAGTTCTGCCTAAACCAGCTTGAAACTGACCTTCAGTTGTCTTAAAGTTTTGTTGGTCCCAATATAGAGAAATAGCAAAACTGAGACAGTCCATTTTTCTCCAGCTGGTCAATAGAAGCGTTAACAAGAGGGAGCTCAGGGTCTGCTACCCTAAGCCAAACTTGGAGAAAAAGTCAAGTTATAAGATTTTTTAAAAACAGGGCCAAATGAATCTCCCAGGGTATATGTGTTCCAGAGGGCAGGTACTGTGACAATGAAGGCATGCTGCCTATTTCTTATATCAAATGAAAGAAATAAGATTAAAGCCTTTGAGTTTGATAAATGTTACAGGGAATATTTAATATAGTCTATGTAACTTCTTCCAGTGAAATCAGTGGAACTAACAATATTTATCTTAGGTTGGATTGTGCCTACAGCAGTTGGAATTTACACAACTATTGTATGGAATTATTTCCTCATTTTATACTATTTAATTATTAAATTGTAATAATGTATCAATCAGTTACAGGATTCTCAAATTGTTACTAGAAATTTTGCACTCTATAAAAGAGTAGGCCTGTACATTGTTGGTTTTTTCCAAATGAACGGGAGCCTAAATGTCATTGCTAAAGGGCATCCTGATATACACTGAGAAGGCAATAATACATGTGCAGGCACAGTTATCCAACATTCAAGCTCAGCGTCTTGTTTCTGGGAAAAGATGAAACTTCTTTTGCCCCAGGTATTTTATCAGTAGTGACAGGAAGTGTTGTGCAGAATTAATTGTGGGAGTGGCATGATGGCATCTGCATTTCTTTTGTTCCATTTTTATGTGCATCCATCCCACTTTAAAGACATTTTAGGCACATGTGCTCTACCTCTGTGGGCATTCAGTTCTAAAGAGATCACAAGGGTAAATTTAAATTGTCCCCAGCCATTACTGTGGGAAGGAGTGAAAGATAAGGATATAGTAGGAAATTTGGACATAATTGGAAATGTTTGATTGTGCCAAGTGATCTAGGAAAATATGCGGTGATGGAATCTGCCTCCCTAATGCAAAATAAGGTTACTTTTTATTGATTATTAGTTGATTGATTCATCATTCAGTATTTGTCACAAATGGATTGACCATGAAGGGAAACTACTGCTATGAGTCTGGAGCATTTGTAATAGTTCAGTCAAGGTGTTTTTTTTTTTTGACTTTCATTTGTCTCAGAATAAGCAACGATTGCTTGACTGCTGTTGATTATGAAAATGTCCATGTGGTTTTCTTTGACAAGATAACTGAAGTGATTGGTCATTTTCTTCTTTTGTTTTGAGTGTCCCAATCTAGCCTATAACTCTGGGTTTCATGGTGGTACCGCATCCAAATGTTCATATGATCTAGCTGTGCTTAGCTGTTTCAAGATCTGCCAAGGCCAGCTGTGTGCTGCCATCTGCTGTGGCCCTTTTAACTACAGCAGTGTGGCAATTGACAATTGATGATGCCCCTAATACATTGAGGAGAAATATCTAGGTTTTCTATGGATAAAAAAGATGGAAAAAGGGGGGGGGATTTTTTTGATACTGATCACAAATTCCTGGAAAGTACCTTATTTCTGATTTCTTTGGGCCTATTAATTCACTTGAGCCATTATTTTCCAATGGCTAGATTTCATAATTCAACTTAAAACAAGGCCCTGCCAGTTTCACTTCTGCAATGGTTATTGCATGGTGTCATATCTGGTATTTAAAAAAAATAGGCAGATGATTGACACAAAATCGCTTAATTATGTTTTTAGTGTCTGGGATCACAGGAAAATCTTTAGAGTGGTTCTGGTTTGAGATGAACTGCATGTATCTTTATTTCAGAGTAATGAGATGAAATCAAGGCAAAGAGAGCCACCAGCTTTTTATACATTCCTCACTTGTGATTTCTTTTTGCATCTTCGGATCTTCTGTCTGCATCCTCTGTACTTTTGTATCTGGACACTTAGATAGAAAGCCTTTCCCCATGGCTTAGATAAAGTCCTCTCTACCATGCTTTTGTTGAAAGAAAACTAAACCGGCATTCAATTTTCTATTTGCACTGCTGACTTGATGGTTCTATTTTGGTTGTCTGCTGAATGGCTATGAAATGATTTAGGGTATGCAAAGCCCTTAACTCTCTCACTGGCTAATGGGAAACCACCTACCCAACAAAGCAATGCTGATTGGTGGATAGTTTTCACAGCAAGCTAGACCTATTGGTATGAAGGAGTGGGAGTCCCAAAGGTGCTTTTTCTGGAGGCAACTGGACTTTCTTGGTTTTTTCTTTTGAAGGTGTTTCGCTTCTCATCCAAGAAGCTTCTTCAGCTCTAACTGGATAGTGGGGAATGGAAGGATTTATATTCCTTGCATTTATATTCCTTGCAGACAGCTGGTAATTTGCATCCTTTTAGCAGGTCGTTGAAGCACTTGGAGGTTTATCTGTGTCCTCAGGGTCACCTGAGTAGTGCTCCTGGTTCCTGTAGTCTGATTTTTTTTCCCTCTGGAAATCCATTCCTACTCCCACACCATTCAAAGGGTGTTCATCCCAAATTAGCTAAAAAGTCTGTAGAGATTCTCAGTCATCCAGGTCATGGTTGTCCCAAAGGTGCTTTTTCTGGAGGCAACTGGACTTCCTTGTTTTTTCTTTTGAAGATGTTTTATGAAGGAGTGGGGGTCCATGCAGAAAAGCAACCTGCTTTACTAGATAGTCCTCCAACACTCCAGAATTAGGCAATAGTTTTATCTGCAGCCTCCTCCTGGATTAGAAACTGAGGTAGCAGCTGATCAAAACATTGGAAGAGATTGATGCTATAGTTTGAAGAGGGTGGGAAAAAAGGCCTTAGACCTGATCAATTTGTTGAGTTATGTCTCTTCCACACACCTGTAATAGGGCATCTTTGTCTGAATTCTAAGTTGGCAGGCTCAGATAAATTAAAATTCTTTATAGCTAGGAGTTCTGGAAATAGTACGTGCCAAATAAACTGTAAGCGCGTTAGTGCTGGAAGATTTTACAACATCTATTCTTGAAAGTAACAACCTCTTGAACTTATTATTCCTAATATGAATCTTTTCAAGCTTTTCAACACAATTTCCAGTATCTCCATTGTGATCCTTGCCACAGAAATTAATAAACATGTCCATTGGCTATATTAGTGTATTTTTCAAACATTCTCATTGTTACATACAGTATAACATAAGCTGTCTTTCTGAGATGCTTGTACTTCACTGAACTGCACAGCTAATAATGTTCTTATCCCACAGATGGTGTTTATTTTTATCAATCAATCATCATATACTAAAACAGACAGCCAATCAGTACAGTATGGCAAGCCCCATCTTAAAATAGGTTCAAATGAAGAGGGGGGGGTCCCTTTTGACATTGAACATATTAATATTTTTGACAGTGTGAAGGAGAAAGCATGTTCATTCATGCATTAGTAATACATAATTACATACTTTATAGGACAATACAGTAACTCTTCATTTGATAGTCCCAGTTTAAAATGTGGATAAAAATCCCTTCTTGCATATAAAATTACATCCAAAAAATGATTTGATACATCTCCGAACCAACAGACATGTAGATAACAAATGCTACTCATCAAAGCACACTTCTGCTCCTTATTTTTCAATGTGAACAGATAACATTGTTGGAAGTGATTTTTAGTACTAATTTGAAGGTGGGGGTTGGAATACTGTAATTAATGTGTAGAACAAATGCCTGAAGTGTGTAATATGTTTGTTTAGTTTTCCTTAGAATACCACCACTCGGGTCATATTCCCTCTATTGCTACTTTATTTCATGGTACCGAACTGATGACAGATTCCGAAGGAAGGCAATAAGAAAAAAAAAAAGAGAGATTCACTTTGACTTAAGATTCCCATTGAGGCTTCAGCAATACAGTAATTGCACCTCCCCTTCTGCCTCGCCCTCTCAGCCAATAATCAAATCTTCCCCCTTTCACTCGCAGGCTCAAGCAACCGCCCTAACAGTCCCTTCCTCTCTTTTAATTTACCCAAACGGGTGCCGGGCAACGGCTCCTCCTGTGCTAATGGGGGGGGGGAATTGTCTGCAACTCGGAGCCACCCCCTTCCCCCACCGGCTCAAATGGAAGCCGAGCGGCTTGGCAGAGCACGTACCGCACGTGCGGCTGCCAAGCAGGAAGGGGGGAAGCAGGAACCGGCTGGGTACCCTTGTCAAAGGCAAGAGGCACAATAGCTTTTAAAGCACGTGGGCGCGCGCGATAGGCTCCCCTTCCCCTTTTTGCAGCTCCGACCCCGCCCTTCAGGGCGACACACCCCTTGGGCTCAGCCAATCGGGAGGCGGAGACGTGCCGCTGCCCAGCGCCGAGTCGCCCCGTGGCACCACATTCTTTCGTCCCTCGGCGCTTCCCCGGGCAGCTGTCGGAGGCCGTGCGCCCAAGGACGGAGTGGGCTGTGCTGGCTGCGCGCCAGGCGTGGGGGCTGCAGGCGAGGGGGCGATTGGAGGTCGCCTGCTTCTCCCGGAACGGCGATCGGGGAGCGCGTGGTCAGAGGAAAGCTCTTTTTTCCAGACCGCATTCCCCGAAAGGCCAGAGAGTACATTTCCCGGAGTCACGATAGGCTCATTCAGCCCAGCGAACTGTGGGCGCATCCACGGAGCGTGACCCGTGTCTTTCCTCCCGCCCCTGAGACAGTAATTATTTTGATAAATGCTGCTACTCCCCATAGCTCATCTGCACAGCCGCCTTGGTCCTGTTCCAAGATGCTCTTCTTACATTTTATAGAGAGCGTGTGTTTCCTCATATGGAAGCTTCATCTTGGAGTTAGACCTCTCTTCATGCTAGATCAAGGTGATCGGCCGGGAAACGGATGTTTTCCATAGAAAAATGGAAGAAAACTTCCCTTGCAGACATTCTCAGCAAGAAAGAGTGTCTAAAAAGGGTGATCTCCTGGGCTCCAACGAGCTTGCTGTAGGTCTTCCTTCTTACTGTAGGAAGGGTTTAGTTAGTTTTCCAAGAAAAAAGACTCCGATTTTCTGATGAATCACTTTGATTTGGTTTCAGCCTGCCTTATTAATATGATGAGGAGAGGTTCTCTAAAAATATGAGAGGAACAACTTAGCAGCCTAGGGCAGTGGCCTAATTGCACAGCCAGGGTGGAATGGGGGATAAGTAGAAAATCTTATCTCTTCTTAGCATTTGTTCTAAATTGTGATTGTACTATTAAATGTGTTGGGGCTGCAGATTTGTCTTAGCAAATGAGGTGACAGCCTTTCCCCCATGCTTTGAACTTCAGTGCAAACCTGCTGGGCCATCATGTTGTTCTCTTACTTGTCACCCTTGGTGGGTCTCCAGACTGTTCTACCAAGCCAATAGTCAGTGAAGAGTGTCAAATGTTAAAAATGTCATCAGTATCTGTCAGTTTGTGGGAAAAATAATACTTTAAAATGGACCAGCTGAAGGTAGTTTCAATGTCTCATTTATTGTTGAGGGCTAGATAAAGATAAAGATATGGGGATATAGCAAAATAAAGAGAGTGACAAGGCATGTTAGCAGTTAAAGTTAGATATGAGTTAGTAGTATCGATTTTGATACTTTTGATTTCCTTAACTAGGGATACAAGTACACCTTACTAATACAAATAAGGTATGCATGAAAATAACATGGGAGCTAAAGAAAGTTTCATGGTGCACTTGGCTTCTGGTGTCTTCATGGACATATCCATATAAATTTTTTAAAAGCAAAAATATAGAAGTAGTTTTTGTTGCCTTCTATTCTGGTCCAACCCTGTCTAGCTTTTCAAAAACTGTCAAGGTCAGCAAGACACTTCCATTTAGCTGGGTCAAACTACATTTTTAAAATAACAGCATAAAACAGAAAACTACAACAATAGCATTAAAAATTTCATAATAATGTGGGGGCACGATTCAAATTCAGTAGCATTTTGTTCCACAATATGGAACATTAGAAGTAGGTGCTCACATTAGTAATTTGAGCTTAAGCCATACAAGGTGTAATACGCCATCATGAGTTCCTTGAACTGACATAAAAGAGCAACCAGCACAGTTGTTTAACATGGAAGTAATGCAGGACCACTGAACACCCCTTGCTCTGGTCCGGTCACATTTTGCGCCAGCTACAATTTCTGACTGTTTTCAAGCCTCCCCGCCCCCCCATCCAATAGTGCATTACAAGTATTGAGCTTGAAATTATTAGCACATGAGTCATGAATTAGGTTGGTCTCCTCCAGGTAGGAACTCTAATCAAGCTGAATATTCACTGCCGTATAAGTCATGTACAGTATCAGTGCTGTTTTCTGGAGGACCCCATTCCAGACTGCAAAACTGCTTCTTAAGAGGCAATACAACTCCCATCTAAAACAAGTACGTCTCCACTTCTGGAAGTCCAGCCCCACCCCCATGATGGCATTTTGTTAGTTTTAGCTTATTGTCCCATTTCCAGTACTTTAGAGAGGGAGGGGGAGGGAGGGAGGGAGGGAGGGGGAGAGAGAGAGAGAGAGAGAGAGAGAGAGAGAGAGAGAGAGAGAAGTTAAGATTAAGGTGATATGCAGTCAAAGGTAATAACTGCCGAAGTACAGTATTAGAAAAGGTAAAGAATAAGATGCATGATTCAAGCAAGTGATAAAAACTTATTTTCCAAATTTACTGGGGGAGGGGAAGGGGAGAGGAATGCTATTGATTTCAAAGCAGTCCCTCTGATTTTAGAGAGAGAGAGAGAGAGAGAGAGAGAAGTTAAGATTAAGGTGATATGCAGTCAAAGGTAATAACTGCCGAAGTACAGTATTAGAAAAGGTAAAGAATAAGATGCATGATTCAAGCAAGTGATAAAAACTTATTTTCCAAATTTACTGGGGGAGGGGAAGGGGAGAGGAATGCTATTGATTTCAAAGCAGTCCCTCTGATTTTTGAAATGGTCCTCTAGCCATCCTCTTTTCTACAGGGCCTATCTTCCTTCACTGCTTCATTTCCCCCCACCCCCCCCACCCCTGGCATTGCCTTGTTCTCTGGCAACAGCTTTAGATTCCATCAGATAATCAGCATGTCTAGACAAAGTGATAGCATTCGGGCAAATGTTCCCTATTTCTTCATCTCGTGTGATGTAACGTGGTAAATAAAATAA
The DNA here is from genome assembly GCA_003457575.1 of Thermophis baileyi. Taxonomy (NCBI): domain Eukaryota; kingdom Metazoa; phylum Chordata; class Lepidosauria; order Squamata; family Dipsadidae; genus Thermophis; species Thermophis baileyi. The sequence goes on from QLTV01004086.1 coordinate 4,799,955, forward strand.
AACTGTAGCAGAACACAGGTTCCCTCATATTCGGTTGTACGATAGTCAACTTTTAAAGTAAATATGCAATGTCAAGTCTAAACCAAGGTAATTAAAATATGACAGTGTCACACCAGTACACTGAAAAGTAGAAGTTCAGTTCCAGGAGTTGGTTAGTAAATGGCCACACAACATTGGAGATTAGTGCAGGCAAAAGTTCCTGAAGACTTGGTTTTGCTAGCGGACCTGGAGAACCCAGAGTGGGACGGAGCCCATCAAATGGCTCATTTATCGCTGGGAGTGGGAGGGGGGTTGGGGTTATTGTTCTTAATTTTTAAAATTTTCTATTCTGTGTTTTTATTGCTTGTAAGCCGCCTAGAGTCGCCGTGACCAAGTAGGCAGACATATAAATTTCCTAAATAAATAAATAAGGCATTTTGCATTCCATAATCCCATCGTAGACCTTTTAAAAAGATTTTGCTTACACAGTGAAATGCGTGCATAGCCAGGAGGAGGAGAAGTAAATTTTTCTTAAATTCCTTAGGTATGGAAGACAAATGCTTTTTTTTTTTTTTGCAGCTACTTTACATTGTAAAAATGTTCAGGTTTTTTTTCTTCAAAATATAAAGCATTGATTTTACCTTAAACAGGAAAAATGGGATTTAGTCATTAAAAGACCTTGGCTCTGAGTAGCTTTTGGGCTATCACTGGAGGAGAAAAGTCAAGTGATTGGTGAATTCTTAGAGAGCGTATTTAATAGAATAGAATAGAATAGAATTCTTTATTGGCCAAGTGTGATTGGACACACAAGGAATTTGTCTTTGGTGCATATGCTCTCAGTGTACATAAAAAGACAAGATACATTCGTCAAGAATCATAAGGTACAACACTTAATGATTGTCATAGGGTACAAATAAGCAATCAGGAAACAATCAATATTAATATAAATCGTAAGGATACAAGCAACAAGTTACAGTCATACAGTCATATGTGGGAGGAGATGGATGATAGGAACGATGAGAAGACTAATAATAATAGTTATGAAGCCTTAGTGAATAGTTTGACAGTGATGAGGGAATTATTTGTTTAGCAGAGTGATGACGTTCGGGGAAAAACTGTTCTTGTGTCTAGTTGTTCTGGTGTGCAGTGCTCTGTGAACCTTGGAGTACTGCCAAAATTTTCTGAAAGCCCATTCATACATTCATGTGGAAGGTGGAAAGTTCATAGGCAAACAGCCGGTAATGTTTGCCTGTGCAAGCTTCCCTGTGTATATCTTCTAGATACAGCATCAAATAAAACCTTACTGTAATAAGTTAGTTACAGTAATTAGAATATTTTCAAGTAGGGTCTGCTTTAAAAATAAACTGTCTTGTATAAAAATATGGGGAGGTGCACTTGTAAGTCTTTATCATATTCCACCAAATGTATTTCATTCCGGTAGAATACCTAAGAACTTTTCTACTTCTAAATGCAAATTAACATTTGACTTTTTATGTTAGCTTTGATATGGATCCAGTGAAACCATACATTGGCCTTGTTCTTGAATATACAGGTAGTCCTCAACTTATGACCACAACTGAGCCCCAAAATTCCACTGCTAAGCAAGTCAGTTGTTAAGGGACCTTCACCCCGTTTTACCACCTTTCTTGCCACAGTTGTTAAGTGAATCACTGCAGTTGTTAAGATAGTAACATGGTTGTTAAGTGAATCCGGCATGCTGATTGACTTTGCTTGTCAGAAGGCCACAAAATGTGGTCACATGACCCTGGGACACTGCAAAGATCATAAATACATGCCATTCGCCAAATGTTAGCAAACAGCCTGGAACAGGTATATTAGCCTTGCAAAGCTCCGTTTGAGAGGCTGTTTTCAGCCTTACAAAGCTCCGTTTGAGAGGCTGTTTTCAGCCTCCGAAAGCTCCATTTGAGACGCTGGGCGGGGCTACATTCGGTGTATAAGACGCACCCAGATTTTCATTCTCTTTTAGGGGGGGGAAAGGTGCGTCTTATACTCCGAAAAATACGGTATATACTGCTTCACAGTGCTTTACAGCCCTCTCTAAGCGGTTTACAGAATCAGCATATTGCCCCCAACAATCTGGGTCCTCATTTTACCAACCTCAGAAGGATGGAAGGCTGAGTCAACCTTGAGCTGGTCGGAATCGAACTCCTGGAGTGAGCAGTTAGCTTGCAGTACTGCATTCTAACCACTGCGCCAAAGGGCTCAGAGTATTATTTAGTTCAATATATGGACTTTCAGGTCCATTTTTAATATCTATGTTTCCTTGGGACTCCAAGGGAAAAGATTTTGTCTGTTGTAATCTCAGAACAGCCTTACGGCTTTGAGATATTCTTTCCGGTAGCGTCAATAGATCATCTCCCGGAATGAGCTGTGGGTGAGAGACACTTAATGGCTGCCTTCATCTTGCTTTGAGGAACTGTAGCACAATAAAGGTTTTTATTTTACTTCTTTCTCAGTAAGCCTGGGATTAAAAAAAAAAAAGCCACAAGCAAGAAAGACAGGAAATGAGTGTTTTTTGTGGGACAGTGCTGTAATTGATATTTAATGGGTTTTACTGGAGGATCTGTTTGACCATATATTTTTCTTCCTCCTTCGTCATCGTCTCAGTTCCCATTTTTATAAGCATTCTAATGCGCAGAAACGTCAATTCTGGGCATATGTTCATGTCCCTGGAGCCTTGTTCAGACATTTAGTGGAACATTTTCTAATTCAAAAGATAAACACTTCTGTTGGGCTTGTGGGGCGGAAATTGTTTTTGTCACAGCAGGTGTTGCCCATTAGTTCTACTTGAAGAGAACATCTGAAGCCAGACTTAGAATGGGATGCATAACTGAACCCTTTCCTCACCCGAGTCTCCTCCTTGCTGAGACTGAGTTTCCTCCAGGAAACATTTAGCTGTGCAGTTCTTCATGTTCGTCATCTGCCATGCAGAATTGGGATTTCAGCACTTCTCAGGCACGCCATTTCTCCTTTCCACAAAGGGCCAAAGGTTTATGGGAAAGCCGATAAACTGAACCAAACGTTTTGAGCTTTCTGCCCAACCTGTGCACACTGCTGGTATCAGAACTCCAGAAATATGTGGATGACATGATCATAGTGATAAATTTGGAGTACATAGCCATTGGCTCTGCTTGGACTTTTAGCAAAGTGCAGTGTTTATCATTCTAGATTGGGCCCAGCCAGATGAATGGAATCTGGTTTAGAAACTGGAATTTTTCTTGATCTGGAAAAAAGTTATGTATGCTCCATCAGGTTTATTGCATGAGCTGGTTCTTTAATCGAGATGGTGACACACAGATAGAGATAGAGATAAATAAATAGAGAGAGAGAGAGGAGAGAGAGAGGGAGGGAGAGAGGGGGAGAGAAGGAGGGAGGGAGAGAGGGAGAGAGATGAAAGAGCTGAAATCTTGTTCCTGATTGCCACGGACCGAAATAGCAAGAGATGCATATGTACAGTTGGGTTCGTACAATATATGCATTTCCTCAGTAGTAACTTATAGCTTCTCATTGTATCATCTAATCATCACTGAATTAAGATAAAGTGTCTTCTTATAATTGCTATTATGGTACAACAATGGCCACATGACTCCAGAAGGTGCTATAAATGATCTTATCACAAATATGACTAATCAATGACTTACTGTGTTCTTTGAATACAGCAGTGTAAGCTGTAAATTGTAATGTATAGCTTAATGTAGTATGTCACATTATAATTGAAACAATAAATTATGTTTAAATAAATTATCAGTGTTGTATTAATACAGTGTTATGTGATGCAAAAATTCTCCACCCCAATTCATTCTGTTTGGGCAATACAGTATGGAATTATCAATGCCCAGATTATATAAAATTTTGGCTATAGGCTGTTGAAACACACTAAGAAGTTCCCATGGATGCAAAATGTAATAGGCTGATTGGTCCATATTATTAGTTTCATCACACATAAATTCTAGAAGATCTGTACATTTGTTAAATTATTTTTGTGCTTTATTTAAGTTGTTGGTTTTAACTCCTGAAGTCTGAAATAATGTAAGTTTGGCAATTTAAGGGAGTGCTTGTCTGATATAACATCTATATTATCTATATTATTACATCTATATTATTAAAATCAAGAGAAAGATCTCTATTGAGGATACTGCTGCTGCTAGAGAACCATAACTAGGCATATGGGTATTATTTCCAAATTATGGGCTGCTCTTTCTCCAGAACTGGGATTCATCTTCATCTTCTTGGACTTCAGAAAGCATTGAGATCTCATGCTAATTGTGACTTTAAAATAATTTAAAATTGTGTTTTAATTTTTTTTTCTTATTTTAATGTAGAAAGTTAGCACCCACCCCTCTCCCAGAAGAATGAAATATTTTAGGAAATATTAAAAAGACAGAATATTATATTTCCCTGGATGAGAAAATGAGAAACATGTTTTTAAAGTCAAAGCTCCCTGCAGCTCCCTGCCCCCAGCAGATATTTGGTGCACATTAAGACTGGGCCAGCCTATCTACAAAACAAAAGACCTCAGCTCCAGGGTGATGGGATTAAGACATGACCGTCCAGGACATAATAGGATTATCTAGCTCACCACATGGCACCTGGAGATATTACATCACCCAGCACAGTTCAACCAGACTTATCTCAGACAAAATCCTAGGATTTGCACATGACCCATACAGCAACCAATAGAATACCTGCCCTTGCCACAGGAACAGGAAGCTCAAGTTTAAAGCCCAAGAGAGGGTATAAATATATCTCACTCTCCACTCCATGTGTTCAGCTACACCAGGACCATGTGGTTAATGGTTCTGCTCCATTAAACCATCCTTCCAAGCAGCCTCTATGTTTCCAGAGTCTTTCTCCCCACTTGGAACTGAACCCAGATGGACATTTCTTCCAACAATGTTTTTATCTTTGGTTGTATCGCATTGCAGGTCTGTAGACAGAAAGGCAGGTGATAAAAGGAGTAAACAAGCAACTGACATTTCAGATTTTTGGTGGGTTTTGCAAAACAAAAAAGCGATACAAGCTGCTATTGGTGAATAAATATGTACATATAAAAACAGGTATAGAACAATTAATGTTAATTGTTCTAGATAGAAAATGTAGCTATCTTGGAATAAAATGAAAAGCAACAGAGAAAACAAGAGCAGAAATTGTGAAAGGAGCAGTTGGAGCTTCTTGTAAATGCTAAGTTTCCCTTAAGCCTTTGAACTATTGTTCTAGAGAGAGAAAAATATTCATGAACATTTAAACTGTCAATGCCTCCACCAGGAGGGGATTGATTATCTTGTGTTGGTGTAGTAGTATATGTATTTTAACTGGAATTTGATTTATCTAAATAAATGAAGATATTAAAAATCTTTCCCTTGTCAGGATCTTTAGGAAATTGCTTGAGTATTGGCTCTTCATTGATGTGCAGATACAGTTGCCAATGCCATTTAAAGTCCTATGGCTGTTCAGGTTACTCAGAACCTATTTTTTTTTGTTATAATTTCAAATTGCAGTGTAATACATTGCTTTAGCAAATTGTTCATTTGTATATCACTAGTTTTATTGTACTTAATTAAAGGCATATAAAAATAAAATAAAACCACTACCATATTATTCCCATATGCTGTGAGTGAGGATCTACCTGCCCTCAAAGGGCATTGTTTCTGAATTAAAAAGGAACAATGGGTGTGTGTGTGTTGGGGGATGGGGGGGGGGGGTTGGAGGATTGGGGGGGAAGTGGAGG
>QLTV01004086.1:4805745-4845382 GCA_003457575.1 Thermophis baileyi
AAGGGTTTAAAAACTTTTAGTAAAAAGCTTAACAAGGATTGGATGTAAGAAAATTTAAGACAGATAAAGGAGACAGTATTTTATAAAGAACATAAAAACTAACACAAGCTAATAAAAAACCAAGAAGTAATAAGAGAAAAAAAAGACAAACATGCAAGAACTAATACAAACCAATGAAAAGAAAAGCATAAATAAGAGAAAAGGAAAAGAAAGAAAAGTGCAAAAGTGCAGAAAGAACAAAAAGAAATAGAAGAAAAATTACAAACCATAAATACATTTTTTCCATTTTATGCAAAAAAAGCCTCTCCAGTCAGCCATAAATGTAAATACTGTTTTCTGTCTAAACAAAGAAATTAATTTAGTCATCTCTGCAAGTTCCAAATTTTGGTAAAAGCACATCTGAAGAAATTGGAATTAAAACAGACAATGGACCAGACTTTTGTGGGAATGTTATTTATTTACTATTAAAGAGAGCAGACAATTGGTGGATATTGTATGCACAAAGATGGAAAGATTTGGTAATACCTGCAATGGAGGAATGGTTGGTGAAGACGACTAAACTCGTTGAGATGGCCAAATAGACTTGTGTTTATTGCTCTTTTTACCTTAATTTTAAAACTTTTAACTGTTTATGTATATATACACAAACTATGTAGTTCGTGTATATATATACATGTACAAACTATATATAATCTTAGCATATTGTGACTGCAGGTCACAAACTTACAGAATCAACCATTCTCCTTTTTAATCTCTTTATTCCCCATAATTCAATATAATTTCTTCATGAGGCAAAAATCAAAATACTGGAAAACTTTATCAGCCTAGAAATGTGAGGATTTTGTGTTGAAATTTTGTGAGTCTATGCCTTTCATTGCATGAATCAGCAGAAGAAACTCTTGGACCATTTTAAAAGTAGGGAAAAAGGAAATGAATAAAATAAGGGAAATAAGGAAGGGATCAGAATGGTGTGTTGCTAGTTCCTGATGGGCACAATAAGCTGGTTCCCTTTCGGGAAATAAAAAGGGCGAGTGCTTCCAGATGGAAGGTTCCAAGAACAACACATCAAAGGCATTGTTCAAAAAGATTCCATCATTCTCTCCTTAGAAACGGGAGAGAAATAAAGGTGGGGAAATGTGATGGGAAAATACGGGAAACTTCAAATTGAAAGAGGATATTGTCTGGACTCCTTGTAAAATTCTCTGCATAGAGCTGGGTGATGGCAAGATGTATATCAAGCATTTAGAGAGAAATCCTCTTATTAAAGAAAATCTCTAGATATAAAAAATTATGGGAAAAAGAGGCATAATAGGTAAAAAAAAAAAAAGAGGATGGTACCAGAACTACAAATTCAATCAAGCGTCAACTTACCTAAGCTATTTAGCATTGCCTTCCTTGCATACTCTGTTGAGTTACAGCACATGCCATTTGGAAAGAGAAAATGGAAGTCCACTGATTAACTTTTAGCAATAGCAATAGCACTTAGACTGCCGAACTGCAGCTAGCAACTTTTCTTCTTATTCATGTGGTTTCCGCCCCCCCTTTCTTCTGAGCATTATTTTCAGTTTGATAGACTATGGTAGAAAATTGAAAGTCTTTTTGGAGACATTGACTGTTGCTTTATCTGGTCAAGGAAAATACTACATCATTGATGTGTCCAGCCAGCCAATCAGAAGTTATTTAGGAACTAATCCTATTTTCTTATTTATCTTGAGTGGAATGATAAAACAACAATCTAGTTTTCACCCAGTTGTAATATTATATGAATGGGGTTACTTAGGAGAGGTGTTTCTTGGGGAGACAAGAGCTGAATTCTGTTTATTTAGGCTGCTTGGTCTAAATTTACCAGATGCTTTAGGGGGCACTGTAATCCCACATCAAAACTAGGTGTCAATAGCCAATTGATAGCATCCAGCTTCACATTTCTTATGCTCTTTCCCAATGATTTCATGTATATATTGAAGAGGAAAATAGAGAAATAGGAATGGAACAATTACAAAAGGAATTCTCCTAATCCCCCATCACTTCAGTGAGTCAGAAGGATACCATGGTTGATTGTATCAAATGTTGTTGGGAAATCAAGAAGAACTATTAGAATCACAGTTCCTCTGTTGATCTCCAAAGAAATATCCATCAGGTGACTAAGGTAATCTCAATCTTATAGTTCACTTTAAGGCCAACTTAAAATGGGTTGTGGCAATCTACTTCCTTTTCCATCTGAGAAACTATAACTATAATTCTTTTGATCACCTTACCCAACCATTTAAATGTTAAAGACTAGACTATAAGTATACATCTTCAAGAGATGCAATACAGTATTTTTTAGAAGTGGTTTAACAATTGCTCCCTTAGTCAAGCCAAGCTGGGCAAAAATCCAGAGGACAAATGGTGGAGCATACCTTTCTAAATAATCTAACCACATCCCTGGGTGTCACAAATTGAGGCGAGAGGAATTAGTAGGCATCTTCATAATTAACTTTGAATTTGTGATGGCATCCAAACCAGCTTAAATACAAGAGGCTTTATCCAGCAGGAAAAAAAACAAAACCATAACCCGCCTCTGGGGATTTTGTAGTCAAATTCAAGAAGAAGGTAGCAAGGTTATGAGTCAGCCCCTCACAACCCAAAAGAATACAGAAGGCTGTGTGTTTGTTGATGCAATATATTTATAAACTGCCTCCCTGTCCCTTTAGTAACAATTTTTGCAGAAACATAAACTGGATAATGAACTTTACCTGTACTCTGTTCCCTTGCTGTTTCAGCTTCTGCATTTGCAGACACATAGCTATCTTTTAGGTAGAAGTGTTTTTTCTCCGGTGGGACCGGTCTATCAGGGAACCTACCCAATTATGGGATGGAGCATACTGCTTCCGCTTTCACCTTTCAGCCCTAATCCAGGAGCCTTCGCAGGCAGTCGCTTTCGTGACAAACTATTTTTGTGTTGAATTTATGTTTTACCAACAAAGAAATAAAGGGAGACTAGTATAGATCTATTTCAAGCTATTTAGCTCTCATCAGCTAGCCATACTCTTCTGGGATTCGAACCTGGGCTACTTGCACATTAGGTAGATGTATTAACCTCTAAGCCATGGGCTCTCCTTGCTTTGTTGGCTATACCAGGGGAGAAATTAAGTGTTTTTTCCAGTGGGACTGGTCTATCAGAGTCCTTCGGGAGTTGGGCGGCATATAAATTTTATAAAATAAATAAATAAATAAATAAAATAAATAAATAAAATAAATTTTATAAAATAAACCTGGTCTACCCAATTATGGGACGGAGCATACTGCTTCCACTTTCAAGTAGGTTGGAAAGGTCACCTAGCACTAGTAGCTTTAATGATGACAATGCAACTACAAGAGGATTTCATTCACTGTCCAACCACCCATCTACCAGAGAGAATGAATGCTAGTTCTTGTTTTACTACTGTTAAACCAGAAGCTATGTCAGCATCCCTCTACAACACTGGAGAGTGGGTGCTGCCTGAACATGCCTATGAGCAATTTTAACTGGCTTGGCAGGAGCCATTGCAGGCTCATGAGACCTAACAGGGCCGGGATGAGTGCCAGAAGCAGCAGGTGATCCATAAGAAAACATACTATTTCGAACTGCAGTGCAGTATAAAATCAGAATGCTTTAGGGTAAGAACCCATCAGTAGCTCACATGTTAAAGAGATTTAACTATAATTCTCTTTTTGTATACGGTTGCACAATTTTATATGATTGTGGTATGGCATTGCTCAATTGGCCAGGTGCAAGATTCTGAAGATTGCTCAATTCTTCCCAGACGTATCAGGGTTGAAATAAATACCTTGTTTTAATACATCCTTTATTAGGTCCTGGTAGAGCCAGAATAGGAGAGCAAAATGGATCTGCTTTCTTGGCTATTCGTTTGATGGATTCCAGAATGTCATAAATGAAGACAATGCGAGTTAAAGACACCCAGCAAATTGCGGCAAGTCACAAGAATACTTACTTTATTGTCCAAATAGATGAACTGCAAAAAAAAAAAAAAAAAAAAAAAAAAAAAAAAAAAAAAAAGGCAAGATAGAAAAGGCCAGGTTCAAAATATTTTTATGATCTATTGGTATCACTGAGATTCGTAACAGTCTGTTAAGGCTAATGGATACAATACTTGCTTGTTTCTTCTTCTGCTGCTATTTTAAATGTTAATCTTGTAGAGCTGTTCAAAGTTTCCAGGGGGTGCCTAACTTTGAAAATGTCTTGACCAAAGCGTCTCTTTGAAGCTGCATAATAAGAGAACACTAATCTGTATCTAAAGACAAAGTTGCCATACCGTTTTGCTTCGTGCCTTTCAAAATGACATTTCCAGTATGTTTAGCAATGCATGTATGAAAGCTACTTCCAGTCATTCCAATGTGTGTTTAGAAATGCTAGAAATGACTTTTACTCCTGCTGACATTCTGCCACAAGACAGATTGGAAAAACAGAAAACCAAGTAGCCAAGAAGAAATTCTGCTTCTGGTTTTACACTATCTTGTCTCCATCAGATCAAATATTCTCTGAAGTCTCCTAAAGCATTGGGATTACAACTTCCACCATTCCTATTTAAGAGAACTGAAGTGCAGTATAAGAGGTAATAGCATTATAAGGAAATTCTCTCAACATTTGTGGCATTATAGCCCCAATATAGTGACAGGACAATATTATGGGAAATAATGGCTCTTTAGTGGATGAGAAGTAATCACCAGCCTAGAAACTTTATATGCAACTGCTGAGCTGAATCCAAGCCCTGGTCACTAGCCTGAGAAATGAATGATTGTTTCTTATAGTTGTTTTTACCAGCCAGTGGCCTCTGGAGTTATAGAAAGAAAACTTTTGAACAGTTTAATGTTTAGTATACATTTTAATTCTTGTTTTCCTTTTAATTTTGTATCACAAAGTTATCTTCATATAGATAGCACAAAATAAATAAATTTGGCAAATACCATTTTTTTTAATGTACAAAAAAGACATATTGAGAAAGATGAGTAACAGTCAAGCAGCACTATCTCCTTTTAAGAAAAAGAAGAAAATGAACTACAGACACATTTTGCCTTCCCCCTTAGTAAAAATGAGGTAATTGTATTACCAAACATTCTGGGCAAGTCCAAGGCTTACATTCTCAAGTCCTCTCCTGCATCAACGTACAGCAGAAAACTTCTGGAAATCAGGAGGGTAGCTGCCTGCCTGTTTATTTTTCCTTGAAGAAAACAATTGACTCTTCAGAACTCATTCTTCAAATGACTGGAAACAGATGGCTTGAGCGATGTTTCCCAGTCTCAAATCCTCAAGATAGTTATGAATTCCTGGGAGCTTATGTTATTGCTTGCTTGCCTAGAGCATTAACGTAGGAGAAAACTTGAAAATAAAAAAAAGCTCCAAAGGGCATTCTCTCTTCTGGGCAAAGTAGCCATTAGAGCATCCTCAGGCTTCAAACTGCACTGACAGCCAACAAGAAAAATCTCTCTCAAAATTTGTGGATGATGCGTTCCTCCCCAGCCTGGTGGATTATATCTCCCATCACTCTCAGCCCCTTTAGAGGAGGCTGGTCACCAGAGGTGGGTTCCTACCGGTTCTAACCGGTTCTTTAGAACCATTAGTAAACCGGCGATGACACCACGGTGTCTCCGTGGGCGCCACCATCTTGGATTTTGCTTCTGCGCATGCTATTTTTTAATTGCACGCACGCACGGCGCGACCCTGAGCGAACTGGTAGCAAAAGTATCCAGAACCCACCCCAGCTGGTCACCATAGCCATGTCTCTCTCTCTCTCTCTGTGTCTTGAGTCAGTTGTGATTCCTGGTGACTGCCTGGACCAATTCCTCCAGTTTTCTTTGCAAGGTTTTTCACAAGTGGTTTGTCATGGCCTCCTTCTTAGGGCTTAGACTAGTCTAAGGTCACCCAGCTAGCTGTGTGCCTCAGGTAGAACCAGAACTCCAAATCTCCTGTTTCTAGCCTGGTAACCATTACATGAAATTGCCATAGGTAGGTTCTTCTTCTTCTTGTGCCATATCCATCATCAGACGTTGGCGATCATGCTGGCAATCCTATTTCTATCAACAGCCGCATGAAAAAGTGCTGTTGAGTTTTGTCCAAATCAGTCCCTTAGATTTTGAAGCCATGATGTTCTTCTGCCTGGACCTCGTTTGCCTTCAATCTTTCCTTGGAGGATTAAGTGAAGTATGCCGAATTTTTCTGGGTGTTGCATCACATGTCCAAAATATTCTAACTTTCGCTTTTTTATGGTTTTGATGATTTCCCTTGGCTTTCCGAGGTGGCTTATCACCTCCTCATTTCTGATTTTGTCAACCCAGCTTATACGTAACAGCTGCCTGTAAATCCACATTTCAAATGCTTCTAGTCTCTTCAAGTGGCTTTCTGTCAGAGACCAACTCTCCACTCCATAGAGCAGGATAGAAAAAAATGTAGCATCTGACAAACCTGATTTTCAGTTTTAGGCTTATGTTGTGACTTGCAGAAGACCTTTTTCATTTTGAAGAATGCTATTCGAGCTTTCTCTATCCTTGTTTTTACTTCAGTGGTCATGTTCCATAGGTAGGTAGATAGATCATTTGAGGCCAGAGCCCTTGTTTTCAACATGTAGAGAGGGAGAGCTGCAAGAAATTACATATCACTGAATTCATAAATTGTGTTTCTTAGATCCTTTAATGTAGTTCATTTTCAATCCCTTCTTCCTCTAGTCATAATGCATAAAAGAGTTCTTTTGTATGAGGGACCGTAAAGGGAAGCTATTATTAATTTTTAAAGTCTTATCTGCAATATTAACCATTTTTGTTCCCCAGAGCTTTGAAGATGACACGATCATACTTACTTTTGCTTCAGTCCACCTGCTAATGCTGAGAAAAGGAAGTAAAATTCCTGCAGTGACCTCTCCTAAAAACTGCCTTCTGTCTACCAGCAACCAAAACTCCTTACTCCCTTTCCATGCTAGAAGGAACTGAAATAAATGTGCATCCCTCCTCCCTTTTTCATGTTTCATTTCTTTGGCTACTCTTAAGAGAAGGAGCAAGGAGCTGAAAAGCTGTCAAGCTACCTTTCATGTTTTAGTTTGGCTGCAGCCAAACTGGATGAGGCAAGAGGTTCCACAAATAGGGGGGGGGGGGAAGCCATCCACAGTGCTGCAGTGTTGTAAAAAATACACCAATGTTGCAGCAATTGCAAATCCCCTGGAGCTGAGACAGAAATAAAATTGCTTAGCTGCTGAAAAGAGAGAAAATCATAGTGTTGTAGAGGTGCAGAGTTGACAAGAATGGCGTAGTGTTCTAACAATTAGATTTTTCTTCTATCCCATCTACTCTTCTACCTCATGTTAGAGGTCACTACTTTTTTTAATGATTCCAGGAACAGGTAGTGGTCATAATTCCTCTAAGTATTTAGGTACAAGTGGGGGAAAAAAACCCTTTCGTATTGAATTATATTCGCTGAAGCTGATTGAATTATATCTCATTCTCTAAAACATGGCTTCCATAAGTCCCCGAATGAAAGAATATCAAAACTGAAGGATGGAAAAATAGTTTGTGGTACAGTTCAGCATAGTTCAGCACCATTTGGCAGTGATTTAGATCAGAGGTAACAGAAGCAGGATGGGAATCAGCAAGAGGAGTCACCAGTTTCTAGATGATATAATTTTCTGCTGACTCCAGGAGATACAAAGTAGGTACAAAAGCAGAACAGAACACCTTCCCCTTGAAAAANATTCCATTCCATTCCATTCCTCTCTCTCTCTCTCACTCTCTCTCATTCTCTCTCTCTCTCTCTCTCTCTCCCTCTCTCTCCCTCCCTCCCCCTCTCTCTCTCTCCCCCCCCCCCCCCCCCCTCGCCTCTCTCCCCCCCCCTCTCTCTCCTCCCTCTTGTCTATACAGTGAAAGTGTAGATCATACTTCTTCTATAATTTCCCCTCCCCAACAATAGCCCTGTGCAATTGGGTGGGCTGGGTTGAATGAGAACGATTGGCTCCCAATTACCCAGTCAGCTTCTTTGGCTGATGGTCCTAATCCACTCTGAAAAATAAGCTGTTGTGAAGCCTCAGACCCCATTTAACGATAGGATTTATGTTCTTTAATCTAGCACAATTTTTTTTAAAGCTTTGAAAGGTTGGAGATTTATTACTTGGATTTGTTGATCTTCTTTTATAAGATTGTGAGTCTTTCCAACCTTGTATCTAATATTTCATTTAATAATAGCCTTTAGAGTTCCTAAGAAGCACATTTCCAGGAAAATGTTACCCTTCATAGGAGCTGAATACCATTCCGTCTTTACCATCCTCACCTTTGACCTTATCTTCCCCTGTTGAACATACCAGAGGGTCACATGTAAGCACACTCTTTGGCATGGTCTCCACAGCACATATATCTTTTAGCAAGGAGGGATATCCATCTGATAAAGAAGCACCAAAATACAAGAAGCATTGTTGGCTTGAAATTTAATTCTTCAGGAGGCTGCAGTGTTTCAAACTATAGTTCAAGAAAGGGAGTTTTAAAAAAATTAGAAAGTGATACTATTGAGGAGAATACTTATTCATTAATTTATTTCATTGACAATTTCTATACTTCCCTCTCAAAATGACTTTGGGCAGTGCAGAAATATTTACATAGGATGACATCAAATATACGGTTTCTCTGAACACTGTGTTGCTTTACTGCTTTATGTAAATCTGGATCAGCAAATTCTTGTTCTTAAGGGTTGTCGGTTTACCCCAAATTGAATTTAGTTAGTTCATCTGAGATGCCAAATTATTGCACATTGGAAAAATGTTTTCACATCAATGAAAGATAATAAATATCCAGTGTCACCCAGGCAGATGTGCTAAAAAAAATCTTTGAATTTATGTCTTGATTTTTGCTCATATACCAAAATGAAGTTGAAATTATTTGTCAGTGAGGAAGGGATCTTTGCTATCTTCTTATGTGTCCAGGGGGTCCTTTAAAACTACTCTCCAAAAACACAATCTTACTTAAGAATAAATATCCATATATTTCTTGAAAATTAGCTAAAGATCATGGGGTATATTTGTTCTAGTTTGTGGATTAAATGCCCAACTTATGCCAAGGGGGAGCAGGAAGAATACTTGGCGTAAATTGGGCATGTAATCCACAAACTAGAACAAATATAGTAAAATGATTTCAGAGTAGGAGATTTAGGCTTACGTCTTCGTGCTCATAAACAGGATTCACACTTTATTTTGACAAATTCATGCTTGTTATGGACTTCGCCTTAGGTCTCACTTAAGAATCAGCACACAACAATGCCTTCATTGCCCCTAGTTCGCTGTCCCCTTTTCTTAAAAAAAAAAAAAAAAGAGAGGTCATATTGGTTATTTTTCAGTCCTTGGGAGCAAATGATGATTTTAGGAAGTTACATATTTTGGAGAAAGGATTAACAATTTTGTATTCAAGTTTTTAAAGAACTCTTTAAGGATACTCTTTTGACCCAAGAATTACTTTAGTTTTAGCATGTTGGTTTGCTTTATAACTGAATTTCTTATCAATTCTGTTTGTTTCTTTTCATCTGATCTTCCTCCTAAAAAAGCCAGCTTCGACATAGGCATCTGTCATACGTTCTTACTTAGCAGTAAAAAACAAAAGCAAAGAATTTATTCTGTTTGCCTGCTCTTTCCCTATCCTCCATTAGAATACCTGTAATGCTTCCTGGCTGGTTTCCTATTCCAAATATATTTGAAGATTTTTGTTTTTGTTTGTCCTAATGTGCTGTGCCCATAGCTATCCTGGGGTGATGGTTGGGGGGAGGCAGGCAAGGGAGGGAGTGACAAACTATGTTTTAAGACTTAATGACACAAATCCTCTGGCTTAGGTACTTGGGACCCAAGTACCAAGGAGTAGGGTTTGCATTGTGACTTCACCATGCATATTGCCACTTGTTTGTCCCTGAGGCTAGCTCTGAATCTGATGCCTTTGCCCTGGGCAAAGTCTTTGTTCATCTTTTATTGACTCCTTACAGTTTGTACTGTGCATGTGCAAACAAGGTATCTTTCTGATCTATGCAATAAGGTATTGCATAAAAATCACAATTTTATGAATGGCCAGAATGGAATTTAACTAAGAAGATCCACTGCATATAGCAAATAGAGTTGTAAAATAAATATGGTTCTCTTTAAGACAAAATTATGCTATCTATTGATATGATTCCATCTCAACAATATAGACGGTGTATATGTGTGTGTGTGCATGCACACACACACACACTACACATATGCATATACACATACATATGTGTATATGTATATGTGCATGTATATGTGTATGTTTATATATATTCCTAAGATGCTCTAGTCTCAGATTGCTTAGAAATTTAAAGCTAGAGTATTAACTTGATATTGTCTTCTTATTTTCCCAGAACTGGGGGAGGGGGGGGGAAAGAATAATGCAGCAAAAATGCTTTGTACTGAATACCTGGGTAAGCCCTTGGAAACTCTCTAGTGTTAAGAGGATGGAGGAGGTAGCAAGACCAAAAAAATCATAGAAATGAACTGGGGCATATAGTTGCAAATGAAACAAAAGAGTTATCCCCCCCCCCACACACAAAAAGGCTTGTTTTAGGATTAATGTCTATCTGCCAGAGAGTTAAACACATTCCTGATGTGAAATCAGGCTAAAGTTAAACAGTTAACTATCTCTGTGACTTGATGTTGTAAACTATGTTCCAACAATCTTAGGATGATCGGGTTGTTATATTTTATCTCCTCAACTTGCAATCTTCCCCTTTTTTAAAAGTCATTTCATGGTTTATGGCATGATATAAATTGATAGCATTATCTGACAGTCTTGAAAATGACCTAAGTGCCTTTTTTGTTTTCTTTTAAACCTCATGTCGTCATGAATTATTGAGACTAATATGATGTCCTTGATGTAAACATGGACTTTTGAACCGACTGTGTACAGAAATTCATTATGTTTGTATTGCTAAGCAGGGATGGTGGTGAGAAAAATAAAAGGCTGGCTGGGACCCAAAGAGTT
Source organism: Thermophis baileyi (assembly GCA_003457575.1). Classification (NCBI taxonomy): domain Eukaryota; kingdom Metazoa; phylum Chordata; class Lepidosauria; order Squamata; family Dipsadidae; genus Thermophis; species Thermophis baileyi. Next base: position 4,816,741 of record QLTV01004086.1, read on the forward strand.
GGAAAAGCAACATGTGTCAGATGTACCTGTTGATAAACACAGCTTTGAATACCAGCTTGGCATGCATGGGTGCTCTTTGGAATAAGGCAAGAGCCAGCACATTCAGATATGCTTGGTGTAACTCCCATTCCTACTTGCCAAATATGCTTCAGCGAAATCTTTTTCAAAGGCATGACTAATAGTCATTTAATGGGCCACATGATTCATAGTTCAAAATATTCAGAGCAGCATATACCTTCTCTGCTTTAGTAGGTGACTCTCCACCAACAGCCTATGCATGCATGTTGTATTACCCAGGCATTGGAAGAGGATTTAAAACTTTTCTGCATACTGTCTACTGAGGGTGATAATATGTAAAATCAGATCAGATTGGTCTTACAGAAACCTCTTCTGCACACGGACCACCATGTCATCTGGATCAATGCCCCATATAAGCATTGATACACTAGTGGTTCTAAGCTATCTTTGTGATATTATGCTCATTTGAGGATTATGGCTTTTTTTTTTTTTTGCTGCAGGTCAGTTAATGTATTATATTTAATGTCTACAGTTGAATACAACTGAATTTCTTCTACTCCCTGCTTTATGTGATGATCATCAACATTATTAAGGGCATCTACCAGAGCTGAAACACAAAGCTATCAGTAGATCAGGGGTGGGTTCTAACTTACCTCGCTGCCGGTTCGTGGCCACGCGCGCGCATGCGCAGTGCCGAAAAATCAGAAAAAAATTCCAAAAAATAAAATAAAAGCCGAAAACAAGATGGCAACGCATGCGCAGTGCCAGAAACTCGGCTTCTGCACATGCGCAGAAGAAAAAAAACCCGGAAAAATATTCCCCCCCCCAAAAAAAATTCAATTTTTTTAAATTTTTTTTTAAAAAAAATATGGCGGCGCCCATGGACCAGCACCGACTGAACCGGATCCGTGATGTCACTGTGACGTCACCAGCGGGTCGCTACCAGTTCGGGCGATCCAGTCCGAACCGGGAGGAACCCACCTCTGCAGTAGATGTTCTTAGACACAGTGTCTTGAAATATAGTTTAATGAGGGAAAGGATATTAAAGGGAAAAGGAAACCACTAAAGATCCATTAGTACAAACAATGTTTTCTTTACAGAGGGTCCCAGAATCAGCTCTTAGTTTCTACAAGTAGAAAGGCCTTTTCTGAAATTCTTAGAAGATCTGCTGACAATGTAACAATGTGCTTGATGGACAATATGCTTTGACAGTTTAGAAGATACTTTCCCAACTATCTGTAATTTGTGTTGCTGAGCAATCATTAACTGAAAGCTAGAGGTGCTTATACTTTAACTCCCAAGAGTACTTTTAAATGTAACAGAAGGGAGAAATATTTAATTATTTCTCCCTTCTGTTACATTTAAAATTACTATTGGGGGTTAAAGTATAAGCACCTCTAGCTTTCAGTGAATGATTGCTCAGCAACACAAATTACATTTAATGAAAAGCGGCTGTTTCTTGGGCTGCATATTTGTTTGCTCTAGCTCCATGTTTTGAGGTACAGTGCCTACCCAAAATTTTGTTAAAATGAAATAGATTATGTACAAGACCGGAAAACAAGCAACCCTACACTGTCCTGTTTGTGTCCTCACAGCTGTTTGGAATGAGAAGGCCAACAATTCTAGAAGTGTGTATAAGTGTGCGTGCGTGCACGCACATGTGCATGTTACATTATTGGATTAGGCACAATGATAAACACTGGGCAACCCAATCCACCCATCCCACCATCCTGTTCTGTGCATTTTAAAAGGCATATAGGTGCCTAAAACCTCTGGGAATGTAAGAGGAGGGGTCAAAATATTACACAGCTTGGTATTTTTATTCTTCAGCTTTAGTTATGTCCTTTCTTATGTCGTGGTGACACCGACAACACACTCAGGCTCTCCCTGCCAGCCTGGTTATAATGGTGACCAATTTTTGCCAGTGGTTTGTCAGAAATTTGATTGAATGATTATGAGCCATCAGGTTGATGTCAACTCTTTGCAACCACGTAGATAACATGACAATCTGTCCCTGGTATTGCAAGTCTTCTAATGATACACTCATCACCAGCGTAACTGAGTCCATTGACCTTACTGCTGATCATCCCCTTCTTCTCTTCCCTTCCCCCATTCCCAGCATTGTAGCCTTTTCCAGAGAACTACCTTTTCACATAATGTATCTAAAAGTAGGTTATTTGAGCCAGGGATGGGTTCCACTTACCTTCCTTACCGGTTCGCTTGCGCACGCACCTATGTCACGTCAGGGAAACAACCCTCTGCGCATGCGCAGAAGCCTCTGCGCATGCGCAGAGGGTTCTTTGCAAGCCGCGGCGACCGGAGGACCGGTTCGGGGGCGTGGACAGCCGGCCATCGCTGCTGGTTTGGCGAGCGGGTGCAAATTTCCGCCACCGGTACGGGCAAACCGGTCCGAACCGGCAGCAACCCACCACTGATTTGAGCCCAAAAATGTGTGAGGAAGGTTATACAAAGCTGAACATTGAAAATGGGATTTGAGATGCAAAATATTTTTGATACTGAGCTTGAGGCCCTGGATGTGTTATTGAATCCATATATATTAGTGATAATAGTTGTTGGTTCATTATTTTTTTCTTTTAATATCCACATATGTTATTTATTACTTACTATCATTTGTTTTTATCTTATTTTAATAATTGTTAGCTACCCAGAATAATATATTTGAAGTAGGCAGTTACATAAATTGAATGAATAATGAATAAATATTTTTTTTAAAAAAATTATTGAATACTATAACTCTTTTATCACTCAACAGTATTTTGTGTCTGTACAGTAGCCTCGATAAGTTGAGAAAATGCCTACGCTGACAGCATCAAGCACACTGAAGTCAAGAGCAAGGTTATAAGTGAATACATCATGAGAGTGAAGAACATCTTAAATTCCAAACTCATTGGTGGAAATACCACTAAGGCAATTAACGCCTAGGCAATTCCAGTCATTAGATACAAAGCTGGAAGAGTGGACTGGTTTCAAGTAGAACAGAAGTCCTGGATAGGAAGATCAGAAAAATAATGATAATGAATTATGCCTTTCATCCACACAGTGACGTTGACAGACTCTACTTGCCAAGGAACACAGGTAGGCATGGAATGTTGCAAGTACATCAGACATTTGAAGAAGAAAAAAAGGCATTGGAACAATATCTGAAGGGCAGTGAAGAAGTATACCAGGAAGATTTACTGAGTACTGGACAGACTAAACTGGCCTACAGTACAGTCCAAATGAAGAACAGAAAAAAGACATGGCAAGGAAATGTATTACATGGTTTGCACAGGTACGTCTTGTGCACCAATTGCGGCCCTATTTAGATCAGGAGGCTCTGCTCACGGTCACTCATGCCCTTATCACCTCACGGCTTGACTATTGCAATGCGCTCTACATGGGGCTACCCTTGAAGAGTGTCCGGAGACTACAACTGGTCCAGAATGCAGCTGCGCGAGCAGTTGTGGGTGTGCCAAGGTACACCCACACAAGTGCCATCCTTCGCGAGCTGCACTGGTTGCCGATTGCGCTCCGGTCACAATTCAAGGTGTTGGTTGTTACCTTTAAAGCCCTACATGGCTCAGGACCAGTTTATCTGCGTGACCGCCTTATGCCACATTCCTCCCGTCCAAACCAGGAGGAACCCACCTCTGACACACACACACACACACACACACACACACTGTATTGCCATGTCTCCTTTCTAATTCTTTGAAATGTATTTATTTTTGCTGTTCATTTGGTTTTTCTCATAGGTCAGTTTGGTATCTTTGGTATTCAGCAAGCCTTCATGGTGTACTAGCTTCAGATCATCATTAAGAGCCGAGGTGGCGCAGTGGTTAGAGTGCAACACTGCAGGCTACTTCAGCTTACTGCTAACTGCAGTTCGGCAGTTCAAATCTTACTGGCTCAAGGTTGACTCAGCCTTCCATCCTTCCGAGGTCGGTAAAATGAGGACCCAGATTGTTGGGGGCAATATGCTGACTCTGTAAACCGCTTAGAGAGGGCTGTAAAAGCACTATGAAGTGGTATATAAGTCTAAGTGCTATTGCTATAAAAAAAAAAGCAGATAAAGCAACAAAACAAAACCAGGCAATAGCTAAAAGCAGGAAAGTTGAAGAAAGAATAGAAGAACTCATTCTGGCTGTACAACATCAAGCCTTAACAAATGCACAAAAAAGAAAATTTAAGTATACTTAATGCATTTCAAAACAGAGCCTTTCTTCCTTACAGTTTAGTAATTGCGTCAAGGCCCGAATCATCTTACTCCTTATATTTTCCCCAACGTCTTCAGGAATAGCTCAAAACCTTAAATAAAATGTTTCTCATTAGGGCAATGCTATCCAGTTTATTTTCCTATTGTCTTTATTTTCATTTATATTTTATATTAAGATTTTTTTAAAAAAATCTATATCTATATATACATATAGAACAAATGCATAAAAATCCAGTATTGAGAGGAGAGCAAAAGACAGCAAATGCCATCTTTGAAAAGAAGTTGAAGAAATAGTAGACCACCTAGTTAATTGCTGCAAGAAGATCACACCAACTGACTACAAACAACGGCATGACTAAGTAGCAACAATGGTATACTAGAATATCTGCAAGAAATACCACTTGCCTGCAAGCAAGAACTGGTGGGACAACAAGATAGACAAAATAATAGAAAATGGAAAAGCTAAATTGCTCTGGGACTTTAGAATTCAAACAGACAAGCACCTGCTACATAACACCTGGACTTAACAAGTGTTGATAAAAAAGACAAAAAAGTTTGTATAGTGGATGCTGCAGTACCTGGAGACAGCAGAATAGAAGAGAAAGATCTGGAGAAAATCATACATTACAAAGACCTGCAAATAGAAGTAGAATGACTATGTCAAACAAAAGCAAAGCTATAACCAATAATAATAGACAATTTGTGTGTAATCCCAAAACCGCTACAATAGAGTGTCACTTGAACACCATCAACACTGACAAAATCACCATCGGTCAATTGCAAAAGGCAGTTTTACTTGGAAGAGCTTACATCCTACGACAACATCTTTAACACCCTCAAACAATATATGCTTATCCCAGGTCCTTGGGAATGACTTAATAAGTGGATAAAAGTACCAAATCCAGTCTATACATCTGGCTGACTGTGCGACCAACATAATAATTGATTAACTTTGTGTGCTGCCTGACTCTCGATGACTAGGAGGCTCACAAAAATCAAACAAGGAAATTACTTTACAATAAAAATCAACAAAACATAAAAAATAAAGATAAAAATGGCAATGAAGCGAGGGTCTGGATGAAGAGGCAGGTCTTCATGCATGGCTTTTCTAAACCACAACAAGGTGTGGGCCATCTGGAGCTCAGGGAGAATGTCATTCCAGAGGGTAGGTGCTGATAACAGAGAAGGCACACTTCTGAGATCCTGATAGATGACATTGTTTAATTGAAGGAACTGGGACAGTGGTAGGCTGCTGCCGGTTCAGACCAGTTCTTTAGAACCGGTAGCTCTGACTCCAAGCCAAGAGAAAACCGGTTCTCTGTATCCGTGAAAGTGGGCCCGCCTGCCCGCCCGCCCGTCCCTGGATTATACTGACCTTTATCTCTGCTTCTGAAGCCCAGCTGATCAGGGGCACAGATTGAATTGCCGCTCCGCAGCTGTTTTCCTTGCTCCTTGCCTAGTTTGCAACGCGGAAGTTCTATTTCCTCTGAACTGTGCACGCGCACGCAGCGAAGCACGCAGCGAAGCCCGCACTCAGCAAACCGGCAGCGACGAAAACTGGAACCCACCCCTGAACTGGGAACATACCTGCAGGGTCTAATTCAGCTGGGCAGGTGTTATGTGAGATAGGCAGTCCCTCAAGTACCCAGGCCTTATGCCACATATAAGTTTGAGATGTCCCACAGGTGCTTTTTCAAGAGACAACTGGACTTTCTGGTTTTTCTTTGAAGATGTTTTGCTTCTTCATCCAAGAAGCTTCTTGGATGAAGAAACGAAATGTCTTCAAAGAAAAACCAGAAAGACCGGTTGCCTCTTGAAAAAGCACCTTTGGGACAACCATGGCATGGATGACTTAGAATCTCCAGAGACATTCAGTTTCAGAGGGTGGCTCTATCTTTGATACAGCCTTTTGTAAGCTGTTGTATTTCTAGAGAACAAATATTTATCATTAAGGGGTTTTCAAAAGGAAACAGATTTTTAGAAAAGTCTAACCTTCAACTGTAATAAATCTCTGACAGTAGTAAAAATGTTACTTTTCCTAGCCAGAAAATCTTTCAAATGATAAAGGTATTTTCAGCTATTAAATAAATCAGCACCTAAATTCTTTTTTCATGTTCCTGTTCATTATGTGCTTTTTTGATACTTGTTTTTAAGCTTTTTTTTTTTTTTTGTAAAAATACACATGAAGCAAATTTTGTTTAATGCCTTTGATGTTTAAGATATTTTGGCAACTAAACTTTTGGTACATGCTTGCAGACCGCAAGTTGTTGTTGCTAACATTCAGCTTGCCTTGGCTCTTCTATTATTATTTACTCTATTTGTTAACCACCCCAATTTTGCAACTCTGTACAACAAAATAAAGCAAACCAGAAATGATATTGAAAATAAGATATTTATCAGTTGTCATTTTTTTTAGTGGCAACCATAGATGTAATGAAAGTTGCTCACTATTCCATTTCAGTCTGACTGCGAAGAAGTCACTTTGTATGTTGGCTTTGGAATACAGCAGCTTTACACTTATGCATATTGATACAAATGCACATTTAAGTCATCAGGATGGAAGCAAAACCAAGTGAATACCAGGTTAAAGCAATTTTGAACATTAATGGCATGCTAATATTAGAACAAAGGTAGCAGAGATTTTTTTTAACCTTTACCTGCACATGTGAAATTGCCCAGAAATTGATAACCATGGAATATCAGCAAAATATTTATATCTCACTTTTCCTGCAGGGAGCTTATATAATATGCCCTTACCTATTCGTTCCCATAATAAATACTCTGTGGGATAGATTGGGCTGAGACTGAATGTTGTTTTTAAAGTCACCCAGTGAGCTTTTGAGGCTGAAGGTACTCTAGATCCTGGAACTGTCTTTTTCTCTATCACTGTGTATTTGTTTTAAAGTCTTGAAAAACACTTTAATTTTCTAGCTTATCAGACTCACTTCTTGCCAGTCAGCAAAGATGAGATTCAAGGAACAAGTGACCTTAAAAAGAATGTTGCGGAGTGGGAGGCTTGCAAGACAAGGTTTATGGAAGGGGGGAAAAAGTTGAGAGTTGTTGCTTAGACCAGAGACTGGCTGCCGATGTTGATGGGGAAATCTGTCCTGTGGCCTCTAGCCAAGGACACCAATTGAAAGGCTATTTAGACACTCATATCTCGCATGTAGCGTTTCCAGACAGATCTTAAAAGCTCCTGTGAGATTCTGGGAGTTTTCTCATACTTTCTACAAACTTTCTCTACATCAAAGAAAAAATGTGAGATACTAGGTTCCTTATCACTTTGTAGGATAAAAATACATTCCCAGTCTTGAGACAAACAAAAGTAAGACCAGGTCAAGGTTACAGAGAGCTTGCAAGTTTCCAATTTGGCATCTTTGTCCTATTTTTTTCCTGATAAAATGAAGAGTTATTCCATAATGTGTAACTGGGTAGGTGCCACAAATCCATTCTGTTCAGGCTTTATTGATGGGTAAATTCAATTCTGGATAAGTGGAAACACATGGCTATAGGAAATGTGTGAATTTCTGGATAAACAAAAGACACTCATATAAAATGTATTGAACTATAGCATGCCAATAATTATACTAGCAAATTGCAAATGAAGTGTTTAAAAAATATTATTGTTTGGTAAAATATGGTGTGTGAAATAAGAAAAAAAGGGGTCTATTTCATTTAATATCTTGTTTCTATAATGGTCAGCCAGAGGAAAACTGACAAGCAATTACACTCTCCTTTTCAAATTCACTTGCAAATCAGAATTGAGAACCCATTCTGGTAACATAAATCCATCACGACAAATAATGATTCATATTGATAACCTTATGATTCATTTCTCACTTTATCCCCTTTTAAAGCAATATATAGGCAAATAGAGGTTTCACACTACAACTCATTCACCCCAAACAGTATGCATTTGACAGCAATTAAAGACAGCAATTTGTTTAGAGTCCCTGTTTCAGATATGGCACAATGATACTACCTAATATTAGATGAGCTGTAGTTAAAAGTATTGACTCTTGTTAGGTGGTAGCCAACTTTCTAAAGTTTGTGACAGCTTATGTTGTTAGTTGAGAATTACTTAGTACATATTTAGAACAACAAGGAAATGTTCCTGGGCACAGATGCTATTGCAATCTACAATTGTGGCCATGTTTTTGTTAGGCAAATTCAAGGTAGTAAAATCAAACATCAACAAAACATCAAAACATCAGCATATGCAAAAAACAACTCATACAATTCCACTTTTATTCATCTTTCATCAAAAGATGAAGTTAGTTCATATCAGTACTTGAGGTCATCCTCTGTTAGTCATTGAACTGTTGGGGTCGTCAGGATGATAAATTGATAGTTTTCTTGCTCAGTTTTATCCAATACTTCCCTAACAAAGACTTTCTTCATTTCTCTTTCTCTTCCTTTCCAGGCATTTGTAACATGACATACAAATACTTATGAGCACCCTGTTATTTAAATCAATCTTCTCCAATTTAGTAGAGGGCCTGCGTATCCAAGGAACCGATTGTCTTCAAACATTTCTGTACACCAAGCATATTCCAGCAGAGTAGGTGAGCTTTAGATTCCCTGTATTAAATGTTGTCACCTTGTGGGTCCCAAGGAAATGTGCCTTTTCTGTTGTGGCTCCCACTCTCTGGAACAGCATTTCCCCAGAGATAAGGACTCTGCCCTTTCTCCTGGGGTTACGGAAGCTCTTCAAACCTGGTTTTGATCCCAGGCCTGTTGCTGAGTTATTTTTTGTTTGTTTGTTTAGGGTCCCTGTTTTGTTTGATTTGTGTTATTTACAGATTGTTTTAATCTGGTTATATGCGAGGTTTTAGGTTTTATCTGAATTTATGAATTTATGAATCTGAATGTATGGATGGGGGATGGTTTGTATGCCACCCAGAGTACATTAGTCTTGGATCGCTATAATAAATTTAAATAATAAATAAATAAGCAAACTCAGTACCTTCTAGTCTACGAAAGTGCCACATTGGTACTCACATGGTTATTCCTAGAATTTCAAAACAGTGGTGTTTATACAACTCTGAAATTTTATCCCAATGAGAAAATGAATACATAATCTTAAAACTATATTTATTAATGGACATAGTTGGAAGGGTCTAGGATGGGGAAGACTGATTTAGGCCTTTCATCGGTATTAGTCCTTCTTTTCCTAATGCTTTCTAGGCTGGGCATTAATTGCTTGCCATGTGGAGGCTAGTTTTAGAAGCTATTCTTGGAAAGTGACATTTAAATGGCACTAAATAAGTCAATGATCATGTGGACATTAAAAGCTTGCAGGAGATGTATAGCATGCAGGACTCTGATGTGAGGACTTTAAAAGAAGGTTGACACTGTACAGTTAGAATGATGGGAGTGTACAAGAAGCAGCCCAGAGACACTTGCAATAATCTAATTCAAACATTTCCAATTGGGGCCTGTCTGATGTATTAGATTACAATTTACAGAATTTCTAGCCAATAAACACTCCACCTAAAAAGTCTGAGAGTTGCTCCAATACATTTAGAAAGCATCAGGTTGGGAAACTTTAATATAGTTAAAGAAATAGAGGCTTCACAAAGATAATCATAAAATAAATAAACTAGCCAAACAATCTCAAAAGGAAATATTGAAAGGAAAAGGTAGTTGAAAGAAAAACTGTAACAGAAAACAAAATAAATATGATGGCTAAAGCTTTTGTATCAATCTCTCTAGTGCAAACTTGCTCAGTTATGGGCTTCTTGAGATACTCAATTAGAAGTGTAGCAAATGTATCTTTCTCAGCAGTTATGTGAAATCTAAGTGCTTTTTATTTTGCTGGACTTCACACTGCAATGTATGAATAATTTGTTTTCTGTCTACTAGTACAATTATTAAATAGAATTTGCTTGACAGTATGTTCAAGAAAACCTACTGAAAAGACCTCCAGTGTGATTTAGTGATACTATTTCTTTCCTCTCTCTCTCTCCCTGATTTAACTGACGTTACACCCAACATCAATCAATCAATCAATCAATTAACTATCAATGTATATAGTTGGCCATTTTGCTCCACATGAATGAACTGAAGGGGCAGTTAACAAAAACTGAAAATAGTACAATATTTATTTATTAATTTCTTAAATTTCATCTCTTCTATAAGGTGTCTCTCCGCAGCTATACAAGAAACTACAAGACCAACAAACATAACATGGGCCAAGAAAACCATGCAACACCAAAATAATATGGGATCAACTACTCTTCTTACCCGTGACAGGCTAGCAGGGTCAGGCTAGGTGGTATGGTATTCTACAAGCACCATGACAGACAAGGCATATTCTTCCGAATCCTGCAAGATGACATTTTCTAATCAATGGCACCCTAAGCAAGCTCCTCCTACTAAATCTAATAGGATGAGTAGGAACAAATGCGTAAAGGGCTGAAAATCTGAAGAAGTTCTCTATATTAAAGAAAAAAAAATGCAGAAAATCCATGTGTCCATTTCATATCTGAATGACAAAAGTTTAGCAGTTTCTCCCACATGGAATTTCAGATGTGTTGAACTTCTGGCTGAGCAACCACTGTCCTTATTTCTCTCTTTTGTAAGGATGGGCAGTAATTTGGATTAGGTCTCTAAAAAGTGCTTTTAAGTGTAGAGAAGCACAATCGTAATACCTCTCTGCAGTACCTTAAAGCAGCCACCCCTTTTCCCTCAGATTGCATGGCTAGACAGTTGGGGTAGGAGATTCTCAAAGCTTTCCCCTTTTGTCCCATTAAATAATGCATTCTTGGCCTTGGTGCCTGATGAATTCCCTTGACTTTTTCATGTATAAATTAAAAAATAAAGTAGTTTATTAGTTTAGCATGCTTCAAAAGTCTGATGTTAATTTCTAAATAACCTTTCTGGCTAAAAAAAGTATGTCTTGCTTCCTGCTCATGAATCTTCTTAAAAAAAAATAAAAAATGTGAGTGGCTGCAGCCTGGTGTTTGAAAAGCTCCATCTGAGCAGAAAACAAGAAATGTGGGAGATGTAAGGAACATCCTGGAGAATTAAGTGGGTGGCATCCTTACAGGGTTGTTTTGGGTAAGTGGAGGATATTTGAGGCTGCTTATTGTAACAAGGCAGCCAGTTTCTGAATATGTGAGTTTTCCCATAACAACTACTTTATGAAACTACAGTCATCCTTTCCCCAAATTCCAAATATATTCACTGGCTTCAAAGATTGAGAAAGATCTAGCCACTACATCACACTAGTCTTCAAGAGAAAAGAAAATAGAAGATTTGCTTTGTCGTCTTGTGTACATACTGATATAAGGGTTTCTTATATTTATTTATGGTTTCATCAGATAATTGTTTTCTGTGTTAGACAAACATAGTATTTGTTATATTAAACCCAAGCTTTTAAAGCCATCCTGATTTAACAACTGGCCTCCAGTCTGGTTTGTCACTAGCAGTGGTTGTGACAGCTGTACAGGGAATAGAAGCTAAGCATAGATTGTAATCATCTATGATGTGGGACTATTGGCATCTGGCTTGTATATCAATCTGTGGGAATACAAGGGACCTTGTAAGCAAGTGGACAGTTCAACAGCTGGAGATATGGCAGGGGGATGGCTTTAGCTCAGCAAACTGTAGCATTTTAGCACATGGTTTGCATCTGGCATGATTTTTTTCCTCTAAAGTATTGAGTTACACAAAACTCTCTCCCCCTCACACTATGAAACACTTTGCACATCCGTTCAGACTCTTTTGCATGGATACAGAGAGTTTGCTTTGCTAAAATAAGCACACAGATTCTGCAAGGTTGTTGTTTGGGCTGGACAGAAGGATGCAGGGAACTCAAATGCTCTATACTAATGTTGAAAAAGTGACAGGTTTGGAGTTCAAGGGTAAATCTGCACTTTAAAAAAAACCACCTTTATAGTGCACTACTATTGCCATTTGCCCAGATGTGGCTCTAAAACAAAAGACACCATAAAACCATTTTGCTTATTAATGGAAAATAAATTGAAAATTATAACCTAGACTAGGGAAGTATTGTTTCACTGAGATTTTTTAAAAAAATCAGCGACTAATGCTAGAAACTGCTGTTATCTTCACCAATTATATATAGATGGAATTTTAGAATGGATAATATGATTGTAGAGTGCTATTGAAACAAAAGATTAAATATTACTGCCAGGCATACAGGCCCTGTGAATGAGACAACCAGAGTAATTGACCCACTAGCTTCTAAAGTTACTAATGTAAAATTAATTATGGCTATTTAATAAGAGATATCCGCTCTCCTAGTCTACCATCACCATAGACAGGGTTACAGCAAAATTTCCCAATGTAGTAAAATCACCAGTGTCAAGACTGATTCAAAGGGACCAAAAATAATAAAATAAAATAAAAATCTTAAATATAAATGTTAGGATGTATGAGTTTTAAAATGTTACTGTTACTTCTCTGCACATGCGCGCGCAAACACACACACACACACACACACACACACACACACACATACATTCCATTTTCACAGGACCCAAATGTTTTGTAGGCTCTAGTCTTGTGTGTGTGTGTGTGTGTGTGTGTGTGTGTGTGTATGTATGCCTTCGCCTGATGACTTCCTAGTCTTTGCTGTGTGTGTGTGTGTGTGTGTGTGTGTGTATGTATGCCTTCGCCTGATGACTTCCTAGTCTTTGCACCCTGAAGTTTGCTTGACAAAATTTTTGAAGTGGTTTGCCATTGCCTTTTTCCTAGGAGAGTGACTGGACCAAGGTTACCCAGCCATCTTTCATGCCTAAGGAAGGACTAGAATTCACAGACTTCGGGTTTCTATCCCGATGCCTTAACCACTAACACCAACCTGAATATCTCTAGACTATTGTACTTAATGGATAATACCAACACTGAGGGTATAAAAACAGAATGATAGGATAATTCAGGATGAGATTAAAAAATATAGCATTCTTCCTGTATGATACTGCCCTTAATGGCAGTTTTTTGTTGGATGTTCAATCCTTGGCCTGGGCAGCTTGAGGCTCAGAAGAATTTTGCATCTCTCTGAAACGACCTTCATAGAACACCTTCATTTGTCTTGATATAAACTTAGTTTGACACTTAATATAAATTGCTGAATGGCGCCAATGACTGATCAATGCCCTGGTGAAGATAAATAGGGTATATCAAAGTTGGAGAATAGGAATGAGGCAAAGTCTGTCTCAACATGAAAGGCCCCTCTCTCCCCCTCCTTCCTGCCCCCATTGTCATAAACCTGGCACAAGTGTTCTCATTCAGTAAACTTGGTTCCAAGTACAACCAACCTTGGGAAAGATAGGTATATAACAGGAAAGAGAAGTGAAACAGTCCTCTCATGCAGTGAAAACGGAGAACTCCAACAAACCAAAATATAGAGGGAAGCATTTATTCAAGGGTTTAATTTCATGTTATTTAGAGCACAGGCAAGTATTCAATGATTCATGCTATATTTCTTTACTGACTTGTGATTTTCTTTTTCCGTAATCCCAATTCTGACCCTTGTTTTTTTTTTTTAAATAAAATTCTTCAAGGAATATTTGCTTTGATTTCCAACTATTTGATTGCTTACTTTGGCCAATGTTGTCTTCTTTCCAGAAATATAGGGAATTAGAAGACTTTGAATTTCTGAGTACTGTACCTGATTTGGTGGTTTTAAGTCAGGTCTTCTCCGCCTTCCTTAAAAGGAGGGGAGCCTTTCTTGAATCCACATGCTCTGATTGGAAAATGTCATTTTAATATTTATTGAATGACTACTACAGCTATGTCAAGAGTTAAGAATATGATATGATTAAAATCTGAGGGTTTGAAATTTTGCTTTGTAATAATCACTGTAATGACTGAAAAATGAGGGCTGTTATGTAAGGTACATAGGTGAATGTGACATTTTAGGTTTCCAGAATGATGATGACATGGGAGCAATTCTTCTTGATGGCTTAATGGCTTGAGCAAGTATAAAAACTGATATGGTGTTCTCCCTGCCCTCCACCAGCATACGAATGAGTTCTATGTCTCCCATTCATTACTCAGTACAGAGAGCAACTCAGGAATTATTTGTCTGGAGACAGTAGGATAGAAGAGAAACAACTGAAGAAAATCACGAAATATAAAGACCTGCAAAAAGAAGTAGAACTACTGTGGCAAAAGAAAGCAAAGATAATACCAATATCAATAGGGACTTGGGTGCAACCCCAGAACAACTGGAGCACCAAAAATCACTGCCTGTCAATTGCAAAAGGCAGTTTTACTTCAACAGTTTACATCCTGCAACAATGCCTTTAATATTATTCAACAAATATCTGCCTATCGCGAGTCCTTGGGAAGGAGGTGAGAGGTGGACAAAACCAGTCTCAACATCTTGCTGACTGTGCAACCAACCATAATAACATCCAGCAAGTTTTGAGGAATGTTTTGTAAAAGAGAAGGCTACTTTTGCGGCAGTGTGAAATGCAGAGGCGGCTAAATTTTATTTCAGTGAGCAATCTGTGTTGCTATTAGAAAAGATGCCGGATGAATTCATTCACTTTCCAGCATTTGGTCTTTTGGCATAGTGGCAGTACAGTAGGACTGGGTAGAGCAGTGATGGTGAACCTTTTTTGGCTCAGGTGCCAAAAGGGTGTGTGCATGCGCGATAGCGCTCGCTCGCGTGGCCACACACATAATGCAATGCCCTCCCCCCCGCGCATACGCACAACCCCCGTGCTGCCCCTCGCGTATGTGCACACACACCCGCTCTGCCCCCCCAGCGCATGCTCACAGGCCTCACTGAAGCCTCCGGACTTCCGGTAGGCCCGTTGGGCTGTTTTTTGCTCTGCCCAGGGTTCAGGAAAGCCGCCTGAACCCTGGGGACAATGAAAAATGGCCAAACGGGCAAACCGGAAGTTCGGAAATGAACTTCTGGTTTGCCCGTTTAGCCGTTTTTCACCGTCCCCAGGCTTCAGGAGGCTTTTCTGAAGCCTGGGGAGAGCGACAATGGCCGAAAAGAAGGCCGAAAATCAGCTGGAGCTGACATAGGGCAACGCCTCGCGTGCCCTCAGATATGGCTCCGCGTGCCACCTATGGCATGCGTGCCATAGGTTCGCCATCACTGGGGTAGAGGGACCAAAATAAAAGACTACCCTGGCTGGCAGGATGTATTCTGCTACAATGGGCAAGTCAGTCGCCTTCATATTGTTTCCTTTGCAGGAAGGAGAAATTGGTTTATTAAAGGGCTTGATACTGAAGGATCAGGGCAAGGCAGATCAATAGCTGAGCATTGATTAGCTGACTAATTGCTCACTCCCTGATTGCCCTGGAACTGGAAGCACATATTCTGAAGCACCTGCATTACAAGTGCACAAAAATACCTGAAACTAAGCTCATAGAAATGTCAATTCTGAAAGGGAAAAAAAACCTGTTGTTGATCTGGAAGGTGTGGAGGAACCTTTAACTTTCTGGCAAGCAATTACACATTAACAGAGTGGCATACAAAGGAAGATACGTATTATTTCATATGAGACAGTCCTAAATTTAAACTACAGAAGATCAGTCCATCACATCCTATTGATATGAACACAAGGGCAGTCTCCTCTCCATTTAGTAATATGGGTAGTCCTCGACTTACAACAGTTCACTTAGTGATCACTCAAAGTTACAACGACCCTGCAAAAAGTGATTTATGACCATCTTTCACACTTACAACCATTGCAGCATTCCTATGGTCACATGCTCAAAATTCGGATGCTTGGCAACTGACTCATATTAATGACGGTTCCCAGGGTCATGTGATCACCTTTTGCAACCTTCTGACAAGCAAAGTCAATGGGGAAACCAGCTTCACTTAACAACCGTGTGATTAATTTACCAACTGCAGTGATTCACTTAAACAACTGTGGCAAGAAAAGTCATAAAATGGGGCAAAACTCACTTAACAAATGTTTCACTTAGCAACAGAAATTTTGGGCTCAATTGTGGTCGTAAGTCGAGGACTACCTGTATACATTTAAAAAGTGAAGGTACCATTCAAGCTTAATCTCTGGGGCTTGCCTGAATGTGACTATATAACTTTCTTGGAAATAATATGGAGATCTGGTAGAAATTGCATGAAAAATGGAGCACCTTACAGGTAAGGGAGAATTTCAGATCAAAGCACAAAACACTGGAGTTGTCATGGAGTAAATGCATGAAGCCATATCTAGTTCTTGAAGGACAAAAAAGCAGAACGGTGAGAGACGTGGATGATCAGAAGGGAGGAAGTTTGAATATCTGACCTCATTTTCATGGTAATGGCTTTGAGGTGTAATAGGTTTAATACCTTGAAGCTATCCTTTGGATGGTAATGAAATAAGAGGAAAATGCTACTTTAATATTAGTACAGCCAAGGGTGGCGTAAGTCTATGGATGGTTTTGGACAGCAAGGTAGGCAGCATATAAATGTAATTAATAAATAAATAAAACCAATTTCATTCATGGGCAGCCGAAGAGATGGAGGCAATACTATGGGAACAAGGAAAAACGCTGATGATTTCAACCAAGGAGTGATTGTGCTGTGCTAAGATGCAAGTGGAAACTCAGTCAGAGCCTAAACATGTTGTGTGCACGATGTGTGTTATGGTTCAGGAGATCTTATGAACCCAGAAAATCTGCTTAATTAAGAAATCCTGGATAACCTAACCATGAGGAAACATGTTATGTCAAAAAAGACACAGCCTGTCTTTTTTAGCCTCAGAAATCTTTTTCTTAGCCATCAGTATGCTTGCTTGATAATTTCAGCAGAGTTAATCCTAGCATTCCCCTTTTGCTCCAAATTACAAACTTCTCTCATGGGACCTATCATGAAAAGAGTTTGAGCAACAGAAGAGTAAGCATCACATAGCTCTCCTTGCACTAAGTCCTCTATTAAAACTTAGTTGTTTCAGTTTTAATAAAGTTTTAATAAAGGCAAAAGCAATCTTTCAAGGGAAAAACACACAGCTGTGTACAACCTTATTCATATACTGTAGTTTGACCCATTGTCAAGAATAAACAACTTGTTCACTATTGCTAATGTGTTAGTTTACGCATCAAGATGAGAACTGAGCAAATTTTTATCCAGTCTAGCCATATGACAAAATGCCAACTTGACTATTTGGCCACTCATTCAATAACCCAGTCAGCCATTGATAGTGACCTGTCAAATATATATCACTGCATTATGGCTGTGTATGAGCTAAATTAATGATGGAGCACTTGACCACACTATCTGCTTGAATCAAGAGTCATCTGACCTAGAGACAAAGGCCAGATTAAAAAAAAAAGTAGCATCTAATATTTACAAAGAACAATACAGCAAAATAAGTGAAGATTCCGCAGTGGCGCAGTGGTTAGAGTGCAGTACTGCAGGCTACTTCTGCTGATCACCGTCTGCCAGCAGTTCGGCAGATCGAATCTCACCAGGCTCAACGTTGACTCAGCCTTCCATCCTTCCGAAGTGGGTAAAATGAGGACCCAGATTGCTGGGGGCAATATGCTGACTCTGTAAACCGCTTAGAGAGGGCTGTAAAGCACTATGAAGCGGTATATAAGTGCTATTGACAAAAATCTACAAATGTGTGAAGATCTACTAAGGTAATTCTAAAAGTCTGCCAATACACATAATACATTTTCACTTTTCCAGAAAGATGATCTCATGTTCCACAGTGCCACTATTCTCAATAGCTGCAACAGCATATCCAGTTGTGCAGGCTTCATAAACAATTCAAAATATGTATTTCAGACTGTGGGCACAGGCAGCACCTCCCTGTTATTCATAGAAGCAGCCCCACTTTTTCTTCAAAGTTCTGCATGAGTGTCGGGGAGGAAAGAGGGTACAATTGCTTTAAGCCAGAGGTGGGTTTCAGCAGGTTCTGACCATTTCTGGAGAACCGAGAATCAAGCAGAAATTTTGAGTAGTTCGGAGAACCGGTAGCAGAAATTTTGAGTAGTTCGGAGAACCGGTAAATACCACCTCTGACTGGCGCTGCCCCCATCTATTCTCTGCCTCCCGAGTCCCAGCTGATCGGGAGGAAATGGAGATTTTGCAGTATCCTTCCCCTGCCATGCCCACCAAGCCACGCCCACCAAGCCATGCCACGCCCACCAAGCCACGCCCACAGAACCGGTAGTAAAAATTTTTTGAAACCCACCACTGCTTTAAGCCCTGTATGAATTTAATGGCTGGATCCTTGAAATCCACTCTATACTTAACCTAATTCTTTGCATGTCAAAACTTGAAAAAAGACTGGCTACGTTAATACATTAGAGAGAAAAGTGTTGCACTTCCATGAGGACCGAAGCACTTCTTCAGACCATGTAGGAAGCATGTGCAACCCTAAAGCGTGCACTGCTAATGTTTAGTCCAGCTGCTTCCATCTCTTACCAGTGTGGATGTTAACTGCACCTGGCTAATCCCTACCAAATGACTGTTCCTGAAAATTATTTACTTATTTGAGCAAAAGGTGGCTTTCTGAAGAATTGCAGGGCTACTGTTATTTATAAGACTGGAGGGCAAACAGGCAGGGGAAGCATTTTCTTTTTTTAAAAAAAATACTATCTATATTTTCTGAATGTGGATACACATAAATGAAGACAAAGTTTTCAGATGTTACCCTATGTCTAACCTCCATATTCTTTCCCTAACTGGTTTTCCATATTACTTCTGAAGAACTACTTTTTTCTTCTTCTTCATTTCATTCTGGAGGTTTGCCTCTTCTTGATACATTCACCCTTCTCAGTAGAAGTCTTGTAAGATTTACCCAAATAACATCTTACAAACAAGAAAATTGCAAAGAGAAGAATGGCAAGAAACCCATCTTAGGCATCAGGTACATAAGTTTTATTCCCTGCTGTTTTTTTTACCACACAGCCCTAGCTCATAATAGAGAAAATGTGAATTTTCCTTACCTGTTTGAATCATGATGGCAGCTCTTTAAAATAAATTACTTTTAATTAAAAGTAGGTCTCCATGATTTGTAGCTTTGTATACTGGAAATGGGGCCAGAGCTGTCTCATTTCATTTCTGCAGAAGAATGTAACCCTAGTCTCTTGCCAGTTTATACCACTTCCATGTCCAGCCATAGATAATTTCTCATGGGCTCAAAACTTTCAACAATACCCCATTATGTTTCATGACTCATAAAATGGGCTGTTGCCCATGGAAAACCATGTGTCTTGGGGCAGCTTGAACTGCTCCCTCCAGCATGTTTGAACGGGTTGCACACCGTTCAAGATCTTGCATGGTTTATTATGCTTGTGACTTGCATACGCTTTGCTGTTGGAAAGAGCGTATTGCATCAGAACAGGAAATAAAAATTATAGGCTGGGATGCATTTCAGTGGGAAATTGTACGCTCACAAAATCTGCCACAAACAAACATCAAACAAAGGACAGAGCTGGGATAAACATCAAACTTTTTTTGACATCAGCAAACGTTCTAAAGCTGTGTTCTAAGATGGTAGAAAGGAGAATGTGTTCATTCCTACATAGATATTAATTCTGTTTTTTATTTGTATAGTAGGCTGTCCCAGTAAAAATGTGTATTAATTAAGACCCCCTCCAGACAGTGATGAAACTGTCCTCACTGAATACTTATTCAGATAAGCTTCTGGCAATCCCTATTTGGCTTTTAAATGTACTGTTTTATGAGAAAACATTCTGCAGCAACACTTAGTATTTGAAAACAACAGTGTTTTCAAAAGTGTCACAGGTATCATAAGGGACATTCAATGACATCAGTGGTTCTCCAGTTGGGAAATGGGTCACCTTCAAGCTTGGCCAAGCTCTGGCATTTCCGCTGAACACTGCATTTCAGAGCAGTGCCTCTTTTGTACCACAACCAAGCTAAAAGTAAAATACTTCAGTTGCTAAAGGGAAAAGGCGTATGGTCACAGGGGCGTGGAGCCAGTTCAAGAGCACCACAAAGGCCAAAAATGTAAGTGCCCTAATTCTCCATATAGTAAATAATTCCCCCACGACAATCATTTGCCAATGATACCTGTGACACTTTTTCAAATTTCCAAATAGGCTAAAAAATTGTTGAAAAAAGTCTGCTTTAACCCATGTTTGTATGATGAAGTAATAGATTAAAGGAAACAAACTGTCTCTCTACCACTGTTCCCTCTAAGGTGCGCAGCCGCGCACGTAACAAGAGAACGGCGCGCAGTAGTTTCCAACTTCCGTGCGGCATTTTCTAATGGCAGAGGCTGCGCGCCTGCGCACCCACGCACGTAACAAGAGAACGCCGCGCAGTAGTTTCCAACTTCCGTGCGGCATTTTCTACTGTTACAGGGAACATTGCTCTCTACATTAAATTACTCTCTCTGCGTTAAAACAAGACCACAGATTATATGATGGAGAAGGCACATTTAAACATACTTTTAAAATACCAAGGATGGAGACACACAAAATATCTCAGAAACAGTAAGGAGGCAGACGTCCTCATTTCGCAGGCACACACTGGCTCTGCTACCAAGTAGGGAGAAAATGCTGATTTTAATTTAATTAACACAATTACGTCATATTAAGTAGTTAACAGGATTGCTTTTCTATATATTTAATATGTTCTCCCTTCTCTAAAGTTCAGCATAACAATTTGCAGTAACATTCAAAGAGTCTTAAGGCTTAAGCAGTTGCAACCAAGTCTTTTAAAACCATATTGAGGTCCCTGCTGTAAAGAGATTGCATATTTATCTATTTATTACATTCTAAAATCTTTATTCCATAATCATAGACATGCATACTTTATTTTAAATCTTAAGACGTCTCATTATTAAGCTCCAAAAACTGATTGGAGTTGTTTGTGCAAAAACACTGATGCAAAGCAAAACATTCAAATCCTAGTCTTGGAAAGTTGGCAGAAATAACAGCAGGCAGGTCTATTATGGTACAAATAATGAGTTCATTTAACTTGGGTTAATGGTTATATGAAAAATTATAGCTTCAGCCAAGAGAAGAAATAAATAGCCCCAGTACCCAAACAATTTCATACACTTTTCCAAGGATTAATTAGTAGAAGCCAGTTTATGGCTAGTTCACATAGCTCGGAGACTATAACTCCTCAAGGTTAGAGAACAGAGAAGTGGGAGCTTATTTTATTTTGATTGATTTGTTTACATAGCAACCAACCAAGGCTAAAATAAAGTCAGTTCAATCCAGAGTTGAAACAAGGGTTCAGGTTAGTTTAGTCTGGAGTTTTTCTCTCTCGTTCTTTCTTTCCCCCTCCCCCCATTCTCTCTCTCTCTGTGAAAGAATAATTGCTACCCCAACCACAGTTAGGCAATACTTGTACAGGATCAACCGAAATGTCCAGCAATGACTTATAAGATTTGGAGTTCTTCTGCACTTTTCATCAGATTGGATGGGAGAGAGAATTGCAAAAGAGCAGAACAGCTCTAATACAGGGCTGTCAAACTCGCAGCCCGCGGGCCAGATGAGTCACATGCTGGCCATGCCTATGCCCGGTTTAGCGAAGGAGAAAAGTGACGCTGCTGTGACGACGCGAGTTTGACACCCCTGCTCTAATAGATCCAATTTCACAAGAAGTGACACTGTCTAGCTGGTTCTTGCTACAAAGGTGCATGGAACACTGTTACCTTCCCACCAAAATGGTACATATTAATCTACTTGCATTTGCATGCTTTCGAACTGCTAAGTGGGCAGGAGCTGGGGCAAGTAATGGGAGGTCACCCCATTGTATGGAGCTCGGGTTTCAAACCCGGGCTGTCAACTCTCCAGCTGATAAGTTCAGCGTTTTTAACTGCTGAGCCATTGTGCTCTCTTTTTTGCATAGTATGGCAAAATAAATACTCTAGGGCAGTATTTTTTAAACTTGGCAATGTTAAGATTTGTGCACTTCAATTCCCAGAATTCCCCACTCAGCATGCTGGCTGGGGAATTGTGGGAGTTGAAATCCCCACATCTTAAAAGTTGCCCCCCCCCAAAATAACCCACCAACCCCACTCTAGAGCAGAGTTCCCAAACCTTTCTGGCTTTGTGGACTGGCAAGGGGTGGGGGAGGGGAAGAAGAGGGGATGGTTCCACTCAGGGGTGGGTTCTAACTTACCTCACTGCCGGTTCGCTTCCTCCCGCGCCGCGCGGCCGCGCGTGTGAGGCGCGCACGCGCATGCGCAGTGCCAAAAAAATCCAAAATAAATAAATAAATAAAAAAGCCGAAAACAAGATGGCAACGCATGCGCAGTGCCGGAAACTCGGCTTCTGTGCATGCGCAGAAAAAATAAAAAATAAAAAAAATTCCAAAAAAAAGATGGCGGCGCCCACGGACTGGCACCGACCAAACCAGCTCCGTGACATCACCGTGACATCACCAGCGGGTTGCTACCGGTTCGGGCCAACCGGTCCGAACCAGGAGGAACCCACCTCTGGTTTCACTTGAGTGGCAGGCAAGCATGCACACAGCTCCTTTTGTGTGAGCAGTGGGTATATGCACCGGCCGTTTGCACAAATGGAGCATGAGCACATGCACATGCATGTGCTCACCCACTGCTCCTGCAAGTGAAGATGTGCGCACACTCACCTGCCATGAGGGCTAGAACAACTTACATAGTATTTTATGACTTTGGGGCTGGTCTTATTTTCCCAAGAATCATCCATTCCTAGGGTTGAGATGCTACAATACTGTTGAGAAAAGGAGCAAAGCATTTTTCTTTCTTTCTAAAAAATGTAAACTAACAGAATAAAAGGAAGGCCTCCATAATCTTACATCTAAATGTGAGATTGTCCCTCTCCGTCCATTAAGATTTACTCTAAAAACTGATCTGATTTTTGACTGGAATAATTTAAAGTGCCATTTTTCCCCATCTAAATCTGCCCACACTTTAAATTAGTAATTGGAGACTTGGAGATGTTGCTCGTCTCTATGGCTTTTTCAATTGTGGTCCCAAAGTTTAAAATTTCAATTTTGGAAGCTTGCTTGCATTAATTTCACCAGCTGGGTGAATTTGAGCCAGTCGCCAGGCATTCTCTCTCACCTC
The DNA here is from genome assembly GCA_003457575.1 of Thermophis baileyi. Taxonomy (NCBI): domain Eukaryota; kingdom Metazoa; phylum Chordata; class Lepidosauria; order Squamata; family Dipsadidae; genus Thermophis; species Thermophis baileyi. The sequence goes on from QLTV01004086.1 coordinate 4,839,958, forward strand.
ACCTCACGTCACCTCACGTCACCTCAGAGGATTCTTGTTTGTGGGGAAAAATAGGATGAGGAACATGTATTAGGTATGTTCGCTGCCTTGCATTATTTTAAAAAATAATAAAGGCACGATAAAAATAAATAAATAAGTAAGTAAGTAAGTAAGTAAGTAAGTAAGTAAATTTCCTTAATGTTAGCCTCCTTGAGCGTTCTTGAAATTAAACTTTGGGATAGACATTTTCTAAATGATTAAATAATCAATTTTGCATTTATAAAATATTGTAACATTTTAGCAAATACTAATATACCCACTCCAGTATATTTTGCAATCTACAAAATATATGTACAAAATACCTCTTCTCAGATCATTAAAGCAGCCTTGGCTTTTTCCAGGTTCACATGAAGACTTTGGAAGTTGCTCCTGGCTGTTTCCATTTGTGTGTATATGTATAGCTACTTTCCATTGCAGTTTTTTTCCCCAACACAACTATTTATTTATCTTAAAAAGAGTATGGCTTAAACTCATTGAAAGTATTCTTGTCACACTTCCCCCCCCCTCTCTTATCAGTCTCCCCTTAATAAGTGCACCTTCCTCCTCCAGCGTTTAAGTCCCCTGCAATAAAGTCTGACTTCCAAAAGAAAACTTTCTCCTCTCACTCATTCTCTTTTCACAAAATCCAAAAAAAGGACAGCAAGGGCAAAGGTCTTGAAATTTGCCTGGTTCCCATGGACAGTGCTGGGACTCAGAACTTGTTCAGGTTTTGGGAACAAACTATTCCTGACTGTTTTTAAAGCTTGTGCGTATCTGGCAGCTACTCATCTTGGTTGTTTGGTGTCTCTGTTTGCGGAAATCCATAGACCCATTTGTAATAAAGTCAAGAAGTTAGAACTGCCAATTTTGTAGGCACTAGTTAAATCAGAACAAATAACTTTATGCACAGATTCATTAAAAGAACTGATTCTTAAGAGGGAAAGCTGTCCTTGGTTCTGTTTTGAATATGAGTAGAGCAGGGGTCAAACTGGATTTCTTCGAGGGCCGAATCAACATTGTAGTTGTCCTCCGCAGGCCAGCCGGGGAGGACGGCAGACGGGACAGACGCCTTCTACAGCACTCTGCCAGCCAAAATGGGGCTCGGGGGGCCTTGAGTTTGACACCCCTGGAGTACAGGATAGTAACATGGCTGGCAATTTCACTGAATGCTGTAAGTACTTGCAGACTTCACATGTGGGAAAGCCTATTAGAAGTGTGCAAAACTGATTCAGATCTTGGCTAAATGCAGTATCTCTGCCCCTTAATAGCAATAGCAATAGCACTTAGACTTATATACCGCTTCATAGTGCTTTACAGCCCTCTCTAAGCGGTTTACAGAGTTAGCATATTGCCCCCAACAATCTGGGTCCTCATTTTACCCACCTCAGAAGGATGGAAGGCTGAGTCAACCTTGAGCCGGTGAGATTTGAACCGCCGAACTGCAGCTAGCAGTCAGCTGAAGTAGCCTGCAGTGCTGCACTCTAACCACTGCGCCACCTCGGCTTAAAGCAGCTGGTCTTTTTAAAAGGTTTTCACAGGGTCTGCTGCATCAGGAAACCCACCCATTAAAATTAATGTAACTTTTAAAGTAGCATCACCCTTTTTTCAAGATCATAGGGAATAAAGTCAAGCTGCTTTAATGAGCGATAGAAAGAGGGTGAGATTGGGTGAGATTGCCAACACTTCATCTGGATGCTTTGCCAAAGTGTATTCAGACTTATGGATCCGAGGGGTCCTCTCAACAGTCTCCAACTTTTTAAATTTTGCCTCCCAAATCCATTATCCTGGCTTTTCCTTTCCAAGGGCTGATTAATCAACCTTTCATCATTTATATAGCATGTTCAGCTTAATATAACCGAAAGTGATACACATGTTTTAAATAGCTTAATTCTTTTATAAAAGTAAAATATCAATAAATGAGAATATAGCTCAGGGTTGAAATGAGGGGTCCTTGGTACTAATTATGAGCACTGATGTTACTTAGTTTGGGTAATGAAATATCTGCAAGAAAAAAAAAACCAAGCTCAGAGAGCACCAAGGACCCCTCAAAAGTAAAATAAAATAAACTCCCAGTTTCTGATCCAGTTAAGATCTGGCTATGGTATACTGGAAATCAGTGGACCATATAAGGGATGATCCCTGGGCCAGTATACAAATATCCAATTTTACATGGTGATGTTAAGTATTTTCAAAGCTATTATAAGTGTGAGATTTAACAGACCTGTGATGTGGATGGTTTTTTAAGGATGGAATACCTGTGATGAGAACACACACACACACACACACACACACACAAATTTTAGAGGCAAGCATTTTCAACATTTTTTTTCAATCTTCTCTTAGTAAGGAATAACAAAGCATGTGCGCATTTGTTCAGATTTCTTCTCTTATCCCTCCCAAATAAACCAGAGAGGAAGCATGGGTAGATGAGCTAAGTCTATTTTATTGTAAAGTTACATTAACAAAAACTTGCAGATCTGAAGGTACAAATTTCCACCACTTTTATGTATCTGCTCAGTTACGGTAGGTCCTTCCTAAGTTTATTTCGCTGACCGTTAAGTTCTTGGGGGCTTCTTTCTCTCTGGTCCTAGACAGCATCTCTTTCCTTTGTCCTCCCAAGGTTGTCCACACATTCCATTATAGCATTGGTTAAGTTGGAAGTGACCACAGAATGGTACACTCCTCCACTTGCAACAGAATACCTTATTCCACAAGACTTGAAATTTTGGGCTTAGACAACTTAGAACTACTTCGCCTTAGAACCGATCTAAATGTAGTTCATAAAATTATCTGCCACAATGTCCTACCTGTCAATGACTACTTCAGCTTCAACCACAACAATACACGAGCACACAATAGATACAAACTTAATGTAAACCGCTCCAAACTCGACTGCAGAAAATACGACTTCAGCAACAGAGTGATCAATGCCTGGAATTCACTACCTGTACATGTTTGACAACTAAATAAATAAATAAAATAAATAAAATAAAAAGCTAAAGTGAAGATAGACTCTTGAAAAGAGCATATGAAAATGATAAAGACGTCATAAAAAACAAAAATAAAGTGATAAGCTGTTAGAGAAGAACAGCAATTTTGAGATTAATCTATCAAATCGCTTTGCTATATTGCAAGATTTGGAAGGGATGAACATTACAGATCAAAATGAACAAATAGTTAAAAACATCCTTGAATCTGCTACATCTATAGCACCACTGGAAAAACACTTTGTACAGGCAAAAATCTCTGATGAAACTATTGATTTAATGAAAAAATGATGGACAATGAAGAATACTGGAAGTTTCACTAATAAACTGGAATACGTTTAACTTTGCAAGACCATAACCCTAACCCTAACATATCCAAGAAGAAATATGCCAGTTTAATGTGAAGCTTATGAAAAAGGCAACTGAAGAAAACAAAGAGATTAATAGAGCAAAATGCAAGCTTATAAATACAAGAAAGAAGGTTTTTGCATTAAAACGTGAAGATGGCTCTGGGTGTAGAATGAGACAGGAAATGTTAGAAATAATTGAAAAATTCTATTCAGAGCTATACAAAGATCAAGATCATTCAAAAGTAATAACATCCACGAAAGAGGAAATGCCAGATATCCTAGTGGAGGAAGTATCAAGTGCCATCAAATCATTGAAAAAATGCAAAGCTTCAGGAAATGATCATGTTACAGTTGAAATACTGAAAGATGGTGTACACAATTTACACTAGCAAATCTATACTCGAGATGCCTCAGAGAAGAAAAAATGCCCGACACATGGAAAAATGCTGAAGTGATTCTTATACACAAGAAAGGGGCCCAAGATGATTTATTTATTTATTTTATTTTATTTATTTATTTATTTGTTTGTTTGTCAAACGTACAAGATAGCAGGTATAGGTATAAACATAAACATAATCAAAGTGAATACAGATAGATGAGGACAATAGGACAGTAGGACAGGGACGGTAGGCACGCTGGTGCGCTTATGCAAAGAACTATCTTATTTAAAGAACTATCACCCAATAAGCCTTCTTTCAGTCATCTACAAGGTTTTCACCAAGATAATAATAAAAAGAATATTGAGAACATTAAATGATGCACAGCCAAAGGAGCAAGCAGCATTCAGAAGTGGCTACAGCACAACGGATCACATCCAGGTTGTTCAGCAAGTCATTGAAAAACACAACAAGTACACTATGCCTCTGTGCATGGCTTTCATTGACTATGAAAAGGTGTTTGACTCAGTATTCCATTATTAATTAATGCATTGCTCAACCAAGGCATAGACACTGCTTATATAAACTTACTACAATCAATATATGAAAACACAATGGTGACAATTTGCCTTAATGATCTTAAAGTGGAAATCAACATAGAACGAGGTGTACAACAAGGCAATACAATATCACCTACCCTTTTCTCAGTCTGCCTTGAAGAAATATTTTGCAAACTAGATTGGGCAAAAGATGGAATAAAAATCAATGGCACCTACAGGCACCTACAGGCGCCTGTATTTAAATCACTTAAGATTTGCAGATGACGTTGTTCTCTTCTCATAAGACCCAGAAGAGCTACAGAGACACATACAAGAGCTGCACAAAGCAGGAGAACCATTCAGCTTAAAAATAAATCTGAAAAAGAGTTAGGTTATGTTTAATAAATTCACCAAAGAAAGAAAAAAAATTATATCTGGAAAAGAACTAGATGTAGTAGACCACTACATATACCTTGGCCAACGGATCTCAGTGGTAGATGATACAATAAAGGAAATTGAACGGCGTGTTAAATGTGGTTGGCAGACATTCGGCAAGCTAAGCATAATTTTCAAGAATGACCTCCCCTTATGCCTGAAGAGAAAAGTTTTCAATCAGTGTGTGCTACCTGCTCTAACATATGCTTGTGGAAACATGGACACTAATGTCACAATCGATACAAAAGCTACAAGTGGCGCAAAGAGCAATACATGCTCGGCATCACAAGACAAGATAGAAAGACCTGTACATGGATTAGAGAACAAATAAAAGTATACGATATCATCAAGAAAGTATAAGAATTGAAATGGAAATGGCTGCTCCCCTCTGGGAGGAGGTTTCGAAGTATTTCTCGCAGGACTACCAGATTCTGTAACAGCTTTGTTCCCTATGCCATCCGTCTGGTAAACTCACAAGATTTGTTTCTCTCGCCAAGTACATGTATACGTCCGAACTAGACTGTGTTGTTTCTCCGTGTCATATAATATATGTGGGTATATGCATAATTTTGTATTTATTTACCGTGTTTCCCCGAAAATAAGACATGTCCCGATAATAAGCCCAACAGGGCTTTTCGGGACATGCGTTGAAATAAGCCACCCCCCGAAAATAAGCCCCCGCCACTACTTTCCGGGGGAAAGGGGGTGGGCATGCCGGG
>QLTV01004086.1:4846623-4877204 GCA_003457575.1 Thermophis baileyi
TTCGCGCGAGTTCGAGAAGTTTGATTGAACTCGCGAGAAGTTGTCTTTTACCATGGGCTTCTCTGGACACAACGCCAAGGGACGTGACGGAGCTACAAGTCCCAGGTAGGACGTGCGTCTCACGGCCCAACATGTTCCACCTGCCAGAAATGAGTCTCTATGAGACTCGTCCCGCCACCGCCGCTGCCTCGTGGAGCAGGACTCTGCAAGGCCTGTTGTGCCGTTGCATGCACCAACGGCAGAAGGACCCCAGCTGTGCCAGTATGATGAAGTTTGCGGCAGTCCTGCAGTTCGTGCATGCAACGGCACAACAAGCCTTACTGAGTCCTGCTCCACGAGGCGGTGGCGGCAGGGAGGGGAGGCGAGGCAGCGGCGATGGGACATGCAGACCCACGCTCGCCGCCTACTGCACCCCCAAAATAATAAGCCCCCCCCCGATAATAAGGCCGAGGCCATATTTGGGGGGTCAAAAAAATATAAGCCCCTGTCTTATTTTCGGGGAAACACGGTATTTATTTTGTCATGTTTATGTAAGATATATTGGAGGTGGTGACCCTTTGAGAGCTGTATACAACGAAATTTCATTTTAATGTATGCCAATTAGTGTACATTCAAAGTGACAATAAAGTTATTATTCTATTATTCTATTCTATTCTATTCTATTCTATTCTATTCTATTCTATTCTATTCTATTCTATTCTATTCTATTCTATTCTATTCTATTCTATTCTATTCTATTCTATTCTATTCTATTCTATTCTATTCTAGCAAGAAGAACTGATGGCAGGTGGATCAAGGCAGTCATAGAATGGATCCCACTTGATAAAAAGACACCCACAAAAGACCTAAAACAAGATGGATCAATGACATCAGCAAGTATTGCGGGCCCAATTGGCAAAAGAAAGCTCAGGACCGTATTGGTTGGAAACATGCAGAAGAGGCCTTCATCCTGCAGTGGATAGACAATGGCTAAAATGATGATGATGATGATGATGATGATGATGATGATGATGATGATGATGAATATAAGCAAGCAAACAAATGGTGCTGCAATGTGATAGAAGCAAATAATCCTCAAGTGGAAGCTTAACACACACAACTTAGAAGCTCTTTGCACTATAAACATTTCACCCAAGAGCCTTCCAGCATCCTTTGTGATGTTTGGATACCACTGCCTGTCAGTGACTGTCAAGGAAAGGAAGGAAAGAAATGGAAGAGAACTCAAACATCAACAGCCAAGGCAAGAAAAGTTAGTTGGTGACTTAACTGATCAGAGCATTTTAGCCCAGGTGGTCAGAAATGCTTCAGATCCTTCAAAGAAAGTCTGTCTTAATGAACACACTATAACAGAGGCAGGGAAATGCTTCCAGTGCTTTCCAAGGTTTTTAGAAGTTTTGGCTTCCTTGATCTTGTCCAGCTGTGTGGGGCTTGAATCTGTTTCTCAAATTCATCTTTGGTCTTTCTCTCCCACTTCACCAATTAATTAAAAGCTGCATCCTTACCTATAAAAATGTTCTCTGTGCTCGAGGATAAATACATATAAGTGTTACACAATATTAGGCATAAATATTCATGCAAGGGAATAGATATCTGAGCTTAGAGGAGCTTTGTTTTCTGAGCCCAATGATCACAGCATTAATCTTTCTGTTATAATAGCTGTATCTTGCATTTTTTACTGTCTTCCAATTAGATGAAGGATGGTTCCCTTCTCCATAATGATTAATGGACGAGATGACCATTCGAATCTTATTTCAGCACTGTCACTCTTGGCATTTAGAACACCTGGAAAGATACATCTCTTTCAGCAATCATTTGATTGTTAATGTTGGCATTAATTTTAATTGTTTTACACTGTTTAGGTATAGAAAGATGGAATATAAATTGAATAAATAAATAACTAAGGACAGGGTGTGAAGTGCATAGGGCTGTTGTCTGCTGCCTTATAGCTACTTCTGTTCCATCACTTCTCAACAGCATCTTCTGCTTAGGGACAGGGCCACTCTCTATTCACTTATGTTCTGGAGTAGAAGGCACTGCATTCTGTTTTTATATTTATAACAATGCAACTTCTTCAAGTTTTTCAGATGGCTTGTAATAAAGATTAAAGATCTGCCCCTTATTCTAGGAGCTGGAAAAAAAGAAATATGACTTGGAAGTTTTGGATGCTGCTGCTGCTGTTTCATTGAGAGCTTCACTTTAATCTTTTGAATGGTTCCATTTAGGAAATTATAAGCCAAGTCACCAACGTAGGAGGGTGGGTGTGGACAAGGATGTTAACAGAACAAAGTCAGCCAACAGACTTGTGCAATTGTGTCTAAGAATAGAGCTACCTGCGTCATGTAAACATGTGGTGTGTATTTCTAGCACTTCTGACTTGGTACAGAAATCAAAGTGAGGAAATTTGGTCACCATCAAACACATTAAACCAAAGAGTGAAACCGATTCCAAGAATTTGCATCCCAAGTGCTGGGAACTGAAGTCAACGTCTTGGTGGCGTGATGAGCAGTGCTAGCCAGACCTACCCGACTAAAAACAGAGCCGCTCCCTGCCACAAAGCAAGGCAAATTATCAGGAGAAGATGCAGATCTGTAATCAGGATATTTTGGGAAATGTTTAAAACGGAGCTGGTGAAATAAAAGTCTACACAGATTTCAGAGATGCAAGCTCCAAACACAGGTTAGAGAGGCAGGAAGCTAATTATAACTCAATTTGGTAAGTTAGCCACAATACTAACTGGTAAAAATATATTTTAGAGATGTGCTCTATGTTTCCTCCATGCACGCTTGGTATTCCTAAGGAGCATCTATACATAGCATTTTATGGGCCATATGTTCTCACACAATGTGTGACATTTCCGCAAGACCTTCAGTTTGTATTAGACGGGCATCTAGTCACGTAGCTGGCTTTGCAACTAGACGGCACAATTTACATGACTAATTATTGTTATATTGTCTTCAGAAAACGGCTGCATTCACACAGAGTGCTTAACAATGGTTTTTCCAAGGAATGGCCTTAGTATTTCTTTTATATTGTTTGAGTAGGACTGCAGAAAGGGAATACAGGTAGTCCTCAACTTACAAGCACAATTGACCCCAAAATTTCTGTTGCTAAGCAAGACAGCTGTTAAGTGAATTTTGCTCCATTTTACGACCTTTCTTGCTACAGTTGTTAAGTGAATCACTGCAGTTGCTAAGTTAGTAACCCGGTTGTTAAATGAATCTGGTTTCCCCATTAACTTTGCTTGTCAGAAGGTCACAAAAAGTGATCACATGACCCCGGGACACTGCAACGGTCATAAATATGAGTCAGTTGCCAAGCACCTGAATTTTGATCATGTGACCGTGGGACTGCTACAGCATAAGTGTGAAAAACAGTCATAAGTCCCCTTTTCAGTGCCATTGTAACTTCAAACGGACACTAAATGAACTGTTGTAAGTCAAGGACTACCTATATATGCTTATACCTTTAGCAGCTTCTTCCTAATTTACTTCAATAGAATTCTGAGACTTGAACATTTACTATTTTAAATCAACAGTTGATATCCAAACAAAACAAATCTTGCCGTTGGAGGGATATATTTTATAAAAAAAACTAGACAACCCTGGGACCTATTGGGTCCTCCTTTAAGAGAAAGATAGTGCAGTCTGATGTGACCAGAATGAAAATTAAATTTTAGGCTGATCATTTTTTTAAACCTCAGGGCTATGATCATCTAAGAAGACTATATATTATAAATAGAAAAAAAAATAATTTTAGTGGCAAATGAACTTCAATAATAAATCAATACGTATTTACCTAAACAGATAAATAGAAAGACCACAGGAAGGCAAAAAAGCAATGGGAGCAGGAGCATCTTCTGACTTCCTGCTAGCTTCCCTATTGACTTTGCTTGAGGGAAGCTGGCAGGGGCATCAGAAATCATGATCACATGACCGGAGGGTGGGGGGGGAGGAGACACTGCAATGGCCACAAATTTGCAAACAAAAATTGGTCTGAACATCATGGAAATTTCAATTCCTCAGGAATAATGAGCCCCAGATTTTTTTTTTTTACACATTCTTTAAGTTAGTGGGTTTTAGGTAACTTGATTGAAAAATGGTTGTGTATAATGGAATGTGTGGATGACTTTGGAGAATGAAAGGAAGAGAGGTTGCCTAGGAAACAATCAGACAAGAGAGGCAGGACTACTCAGTGGCCTAACAGCCAAGAGATGGAAACTCAGGAAGAACCCAGTCTAATGGATCAAACAATTAAAAGTGGTGGAGGGAAGTTTATACTTTCCAACTTGCAAGATTCTGCTAATGTAGCCTTACAATAAAGTAGAATTAGTTCATCTGGTCATGTTTCCTGTCTGGTATATCTAGGAGGACTGGCATTGTGGCACAATGCACCATTTGGGCTAATTTGAAAGTATGAACAAACAAACAGTTAAACAAATGAGAGTTTTAGTGGTATATATATACTTTTTGTAGGTGGCTGATGGGAACACAAGTTTTGATCAATATGTTTTATTGGTGTCCCCCCCTCCCCCATTCAAATTAAGCTTTCCACAAATTGACCTACAAGATCATAGACATCACTTGAAGCTGATTTATGTACCTGAGTCCTATATGGACTGGCGACTAGTAAACTGAAATACTTACTTGCATGGCTTTCTGGAATCTCTGACCAATCATCAGGGGTTAATTGAGTGGATCCATACGTAACTTAAGTGATTCTTCCATAGTGGAATTATTTACCTATTTACTGTATAAACTTTCTTTCCTCCAACAGTTTCATGGAATAATCAATAGCATTTTTAGAGCATTGCCAAATCATGGCTTCAATCTTTACAGGAAATTGAGTCCACTGCATATTTATTAATATTATCATGGGGTGATGGTGATGATGGTGATACTCTCTTTCTCTTGCAACAGATCTATCCTATTTTCACAAAACATGTAGGTAGAAAAAGCCAAAGATAGGCATAATGGGAAATATCCAGTGACGCTATCAACTCATGCAAATGATGATATGATGAAATCAATTCACATTCAGAATGGACTGACTGATAATGTTCTTAGACAGCCTTTTATCCGATAAAGCCTACATTTATTTAGCTTCAGTAAGGGTTAGATATCACATATAGTCAGTTCTACTGCAGGATGATGTTGACCCCTCCCCCTTTTTTTTTGCTTATCAGAGTGCATAAACATTGAGTGGTGCGGTGGCCTAGAGGTGGAGCTCTTGCCTCACAATCAGGAGGCTGAGAGTTTGATCCTAGGTAGAGGCTGATATTTCTCTCTCTGGGCACACTGAGAATATATCTGCTGCAAACTCCGTATTGGCGACAGGAAGGGCATCCGGCCAATAAACACTCAGCTCCATTCAGTTGCCCAGACTCTACCCCGCAAGGGATTATGGGGTCATTAAATGTCAAAGAAGAGTGCATAAACATTATTAAAATGCTCCTCTCAAAGGATGTACACTGTGAGAGCTGGTTATTAGATTAGAAAGCAACGAATTAATAAGCAATGAATCAATTTTATTTATTTAGCCAACAAACAAAACGAAAAGGAAACAAAGAGTCAAACACAAATAAGCACATACAACACTTCATCTTAAACCTGACTAAGGATCCTTTGCTAAAGCTTTGATGCTAGATAAGAAAATTTTGCAACACTGTACTGGAGGTTGTATAAAAAAGCTTTATCTTTGAGCAGAAAACCAACATACAGTAGAAATTGATTGTCCTTACTAGATTAATAAGAAGTTCTGGAAGAATTAACAGATACAATTTGCCCTTCCTTCACAAAAGCCTAAATTGCCTATATATACAGTAGGTTCCTCCTTTGAAAACAGAGTCCTTGACAGAATTCTTAGATTCTTATTACTTCAATCTTCTTCTACATAAATCTTACCAATCAGATCTCAGCAAGGCCTTTTTGAGAGATTAACTGCTTCCAGAAGCCTGACAAATTACCAGGAAAACAGGCAAATTACAGGCTGTTAGTTTGATGTGATTAATCTGACATTTGGCTAGACTGATGAACATTCATTCAAAGCTTATAAATGTAAAAGAGTTATGCATCGCTTTTGAATCCAGTTCCATGTGAAATGTTTTATAACTAAATGTCTTATTTTCATTGAAAGAACCTTTAGCTCGGATTTAGCAAGCTGGTAAATTTTAAAATGCAGCTGAAACCGGTGGCTCCTATGATTTATTATATTTTTAAATGCAACTCCTATGTCTTTTGTCAACTTCCCTGGACATGACTACAGTCTTGTACAAGAGAGGAAAAAGGAAGAATGAGATGTTTTGGGATGAAATCAGTTGCCTGCTTAGCATCTTGGAATATTTATATAGGTACTGGGATCCAGCAGACTGGGATCCGGCAACTCCTTTCTCACCACACATTTATGAAAACTTGATCTCTGTGAAACAATATTTCCAATATAGCAAGTAAAGTCTTCCTGGGGATCCCATGGCCCAAATGCAGGAAAAACTAAGAAGAGATGTTTCTAAAGAGTTTGGGTTATCTAATTCTTTTGACTTGAGCAGAAGCAATTTGATTTCTATCAGCCTTCCCAAATATCCTCTTTTAAGTAATGTTTCCCCTCACAGGACCCATTCTGCTGACTGTTAAAAAGACTGGACCTCCTAGGCTCTAAGCAGCTACCGAGTTTGAGACATTCACCATGGGAGGGCGGTATTTAGCCATTGGAGGTCTTTTTCTTACATGGGGCCTGAGGAATAGATTTCAACTTTGCCAATTGCTAAGGACATTTTCTACAAGTCAAACAGTGGATTCTCTTCTGTGAAGTGGTCTTGCCTTTGATCCAGTGTTCCTAGAGTTGCTCCAGCATTATTTACTCTTCATGCTTAAGAGAAGATCCAGTCTCTGGCCTCCAGAAATACTCTGGATGGACAATCTGGATCAAGAAGGAATGGAGAGGTATCAGAAGCAGAAAATAGAATAGAATAGAATAGAATAGAATAGAATAGAATAGAATAGAATAGAATAGAATAGAATAGAATAGAATAGAATAGAATAGAGTTGGAAGGGACTTTGGAGGACTTCTAGTCCAACCCTCTGCTCAGGCAGGAAACCCTGTACCATTTCAGTCAAATGGTTATCCAACATCTTCTTAAAAACTTCCAGTGTTGGAGCATTCACAACTTCTGGAGGCAAGTTGTCCCACTGATTAATTGTTCTCCCTATCAGGAAATGTCTTAGTTCTAGGTTGCTTCTCTCCTTGATTAGTTTCACATCTTTTCCTCCAGGTTCTGAAGCTAATTAAATAAAGCAGCAGGGACATATGAGGGCTTGATCTACCATGACAAGAGCAGAACATATGTGTGTGTGTGAACCTTAGTTCTCTTTACTTCAGCTTTTGACAACTTACCTCTGGCCAAAATTAGCTGAGAGTTGTTGAAGTTGCAGTTTCTAACATATTTGGAGATCACTAGGCTGTGGAAGCTACTTTAATGACTTGCCTCAGACATTTTCTTACCAGTTCTTTACAAAGTTCTGATATCAAAGCTAGGTACTTTTGAGTTTTTGAACACAGGAATGAAGGCTGATATGTGTGCCTGCAGGAGAGGGAAATATCAGGATCTTTCTTACACTTGCTCCTTCTAGTTAAAAGAAAACTCAATTCTCTCTCGCTTTGTATACAAATAATACGGATCTTAAGTCATGATCTTATACATCTTCTCTAAGTATAGTAGAAAAAATATTGAAGAACACCATTGTTTTCTCTTTTCAACTTCGTCACTTCACTTCACTCCACTCCACTCCACTTCAGTTCTTCTACCTACTTTTGATTTGTTTGCAGATCTTGGCCTAGCCAGTTTATAATTTGTTTTGATCTTTGTACTTCCCCCTAGAAGGATGTGGTACAGTTCAAAATAGCAGATCAGTAAACACAATAATAGATGTTTGGTAGACCCAGTTTCAGAGGTGTTTTTGTAAGGAGAAGGTAGCAAATAAATGAGGAATGAGGAAATGGCAACAGGAAAAGCCAAGTCAGCTTGTCTTGTGTTCTTAAGGTGAAATTGTTTCACAGGGAAGTGTGACCCTTCCCATATGGCTTTTCCCAGACGTCAAAGCTGCTGAGAACATTTCAATACCAAGGCATTTTAATGACGATCCCTTAGGGCCAGCAGCCCCATAATTCTCTTCTAACAAGTGCACGGGAACATAATGTTCTTCTCAGTCTACATGTGAGCAGAAGGCAGGGGCATTGGGGGGAGGTAACCTTGGCCCTGTGGGAAAACATTGCTTTTCTAGGATACGGCATTTAAACAATGCCGGATCATGGAAGTGTAGATTCAGAGATGCTGTCTGTGTGTAATGTCCTTTCTGTACAACTGTACTCTTTCTACTCTTTATTTGTTGTGGCAAACTCTAAGGAGATGTATGAAGGAAGTAATTTGATGACTGGAAATAAATGTATATATGTTTCAGCAAAGAGCTCTAAGCAAAGAAAAGAAAGAATCTAATTCAACTTAATTCAGAACACATCAAGGTAATCTTAATTGCAGGTTAAATACTAGTGGCAGCCATTGGAATTCTCACAAAGACAACACTAGCAGATAAGGCAGAAATAAATCAAATACTAGCTTGGTTAATCTATCATAGAAGGAAATTCCTACTAAAAAATTTCCAGTGGCTAATCGTTCATAGAATAATTGGTAGGTATCAGGATGTTGAAGTGAACGTATATTAGTCAAAGATTTTGCCAAAGTAACATTTGCAGAAACTGATAAAATATTTTTAAATAAAAAATGCTGTCTGGTCCTCATTTTCTTTGAGTGACAAGTTAAGCAAACAAATAGATAAGGTTATGGAGCCAGAAATTCCAAATTGATACGTATGGTAAACATATTCATTTATTAATTAATTTAATTTTGTTGCTGCATGGCTTCAATTGATTGTGGGTAGGTCACAATGTTTAGTTTTTCTCAAAAGTTCTGGGAATGGCATTTGGCTCTTATTTAAAGTAGATTTGTAGGTCACTTTTCAAACTATAGAAAGTAACAACAAAGAAAAACAACATTGATTATGATTATGATTATTATGCATGGTTGCACAGTCAGGCTGAAGTTTAGACTGCACTTAGCATTTTTATCTACCTATCGGTCTTCCCCAAGGATCTGGGATAAGCAAATTTAATATCATTAATATTAAATGTATCATTGCAAGAGGTAAACTGTTTTCATTATTATGCACCCAGCAATGTGAAATCACAGCTATCAGTTCTTTAGCTGGTGCTGGCCTTCATATACATTGAGTTCTTCCTAAGAACCTAGGATGTTGTAATGTATCAGCATAGTACGCATGCAGGTCCAGGCTGTGTGGCCTTTTGTAATTGATAAATGGAAATTTTGTCAATGTGCAGCTTTTCTAAGTGCTGCCCAAGTATGGTGCCTTGTGTACCGATAATCACTGGAACCACCATGGCTGATTTATGCCATAATCTTTCAGTTTTGATGATGATGATTATTTTACTGGGGCTGATATGTTCACCAATCCCATAGAACTGTGAATGGCTTACCTTCCCTTTTGCAGTAAAGAAAATGTAAAGATTTCCCCATCTGGTCGTGTCCGATTCTAGGGGATGGTGCTCATCTCCATTTCCTATCAAGGGAGCCAGCATTGTTCAAAGATGCTTCCATGGACATATAACTGGCATAACTATACGTCGAGGCACACAGAATGCTATTACCTTCCCACCAGTGGTGGGTTTCAAATTTTTTTTAACTACCGGTTCTGTTGGCGTGGCTTGGTGGGCATGGCTTGGCTTGATGGGCGTGGCAGGGGAAGGATACTGCAAAATCTCCATTCCCTCCCCACTCCAGGGGAAGGATACTGCAAAATCTCCATTCCCTCCCCACTCCAGGGGAAGGTTACTGCAAAATCCCCATTTCCTCCCAATCAGCTGGGACTTGGGAGGCAGAGAATAGATGGGGGCGGGGCCAGTCAGAGGTGGTATTTACCGGTTCTCCGAACTACTCAAAATTTCAGCTACCGGTTCTCCAAACTACTCAAAATTTCTGCTACCGGTTCTCCAGAAGGAACTGGTCAGAACCTGCTGAAACCCACCTCTGCTTCCCACCAAAGTGGTACCGATTTATCTACCCTCATTTACATGCTTTCGAACTTCTAGGTGGGCAGGAGAAAGGTTTACATTAAAAGGGCTAAAACACAACACAGAATAATAAAAGGAAACAATAATACAAAAGAAAAACAACAAACATTACTCTGGAAGAAACTGAAGGCTGCCGTCCTGCCATCTCTTAATCTAAGCACTAAATGGATCTCCTATGACTTTCTTAAACTAACAAGCTTTCACAGCTCTCAATGTGCAACAGGATGGAAGCTAATCAGATCTCAGGTTGTAGATTAATTCAGAGAATTGGAACAACAACCATATATTTAACTGCTCGGGTCCTGTAGGTGACAGTCCATAAAGGAAGGGACGTACTCTGCTTGATTTTATTGGATGCAGAGCAAAGGAAGTAAAACTGGAATTAACGTAATAGTTACACATGTACAACTTTGAACAACAGTAATGGCATGTCAAAGAATATTATTAAACAAGCTGAAAGGCTAAATTGGAAAAGTAAATGGAAAGAGATAACATTGCAGTAGTAAGTTATGACTTCCTTCCAAAAGATCAAATGCATGTCCTTTTTGTGACTCAAAGAGATGGAAGATGTGCAATAGCATTTTCTGAGACACAGTGACAGGTCTAGTTTTTTTATAATGAATTAGAAGTGTGAAGAGGTCATAAAGAGAACTTGGCATGTGGCACATATTTTCCTTTCCCCAGCATGCCTTGGGAATAGCTAGAATGCAAAAGCGAAGTCTTATTTGATTAGGAGAAGCTATTGTCTGCCTAAAGAGTTCAGGAAACCTTACTATATAAGATTTGAACAGAGGTATTTTAGAATGCTTTGTTACCTTCTTTGACTATGGCAGAAGTTTTCACCAGATTTTGTTGGAGACTTTCACATCACAAAGCTTTGCATTTAATCCAACTCTCCAATCAATGAAGGAGCTGTTGCAACCATCCTCAACCAATGCTTTTGTCCTGCAAAGGAAAGCTTACTGCTTCTCTAGGCTTTGTGTCCCAGTGATGAGACACTCTCACCATTAGGAAATTTATGCTTTTTAAAACTGAAATCTGCTTCCTTGAAGGGAGCACATTAATGAAAATAACACAGCAACATAGGAATAATGTTCCATCCAATAATATATGGAAGCCTATTTAACATGTTCAAAATGGCGGCTATCAAGGATTGATGCTGTGTTCGTGTCAACTACATAGTAAGAAATAAGAATTTCCCATTTTCCTACCTGCTAATAATGGAAGAAAGCTGGACCACAGGTGGGCAATTTGTGTCCCTTCAAATGTTGTTGAACTCCCACTTCCAGTAACTTAGTTTGTGTGACCAATTATCAAGGAATGCTAGAAACCATTGCCTACCAACAGCTTAGAAGGCCAAGATTTCTCCCCGCTGCAACCAAAGTTTTTATTTTAGTATGTGCTAATAATTTATAACATCCTATTGTTATATTCATTACTTTTAGAGGGAAAATTACAATTGCAGGCAAAAGAAAGAGCCTGGGTCAGAGGATGTATAAGCATGTCTTCAACTAAAGTAATTTGAATATCTGTTCCATACCAAGGCTTGAGAATATATTTGAAAAATGGAAATACTAGAGATGTCATGAAAGAAAAGAAAGAAAGAAAGAAAGGAAGGAAGGAAGGAAGGAAGGAAGAAAGAAAGAAAGAAAGAAAGAAAGAAAGAAAGAAAGAAAGAAAGAAAGAAAGAAAGAACAATTTTCTATGCCTTTAATGGTCTTTGTTGCATTGGGAATTCTTTTCCCTTCAAATAAATATTTTTCTTTGTTCTGAGACAAAAGAGAAGTCTGGATGAAGGGACACCATGACCTTTACAAATAAAAATAAAATAGAGACAGAAGTTTCATTAGGAATAGAATGGAACACTTAAAACTTTGCATAGTAGTTGAGCGCCTTTGTTTAACTTTTGTGTAGTTGTTGAGTACCATTTAAAACCCTAATACTGCAATCTTGTATCTCTATAAATTCTGCACAGCAAATTATTTCACTCTTTCTCTGTCATATTCAGTGTGGGGAAGGATTTCCTTTTTCATGTTGGCAGTATTCAGGTTTGGAAGTCAGGGGTACTTCCTTGCAACCTGAAAATATTATATGAGTACGGTCACTTTGCATTATTCATTATATGTAATTCCCACACAGGAAACAATGATATAATTCCTTTCTCCCAGTTTTATTTTTTCCAACAAAATTGAAAATCCAGTACAGTAGTTACTGAATGTTCTCACCTCTAATTCAGATGATTTTATGGTTCTCTCTTTTTATCGGCTTATTGGGATAAAGAAGTGTTTCTCTTCCTGATTCTCTCCATTTCTTCAAGAGGTTGAAATCCTAGGGGGCTTATATAAAAAGGTAAAGCTTCCCTCTGTTCAGTTGTGTCCGACTATAGGGAGTGATGCTCATCTCTGTTCTTAGTCAAGGGAGTCAGCGTTTTCTGAAGACATTTCCGTGGTCATATGGCCAGCATGATTTCACATCAAGACGCATAGAACGCTGTTACCTTCCCACCAAAGTGGTACCTATTAATCTACTCACGTTTCCATGCTTTTGAACTGCTAGGTGGGCAGGAGCTGGGGCAAGTAACAGAAGCTCACCGGCATCACACAGTGCTCGGGTCTTGAACCCGGGCTGTCATCTTTCCAGCCAGCACAGTGTCTTTAACAGTTAAGCCATCATGCCCTCTTGCCCGGGGGGGGGGCTTATATGTGATACTGTATAAGCATAGCCAGTGAAGCTTTTCTTAGCTTAGAAATATATGGACATTGTAATTGAAAACTGACTTATCTGTATATGCCCTTTAGTCAAGAACTGGTCATTTTTGAGTATTTTGCAATTAGCTGGCTAGCTTGTATTATACCAACAGCAAATGTCTCCATATCACTAGAGTTTTCCATTGTGGCTGATCTTTTCCTCACAGCTCACACTAATAGCTCACCTCTTTGCTTTCTGTATAATATAAAATGGAAAATGTTACTAACTTTAAAGTGATTACTACAGAGCGTATTGTAATTCTGGTGTCTGAGTCATACAGCAAGAACTTTTTATAACGTCTCATGTTTGTTCTCCCTTCAAATGATTACATTTTTTGAATCTCAAGAAGAAATCTGAGATTCATTTCCTGCTAAGGGATAAAGATGCTACAGACCATGTTTCTCACCATATGAACCTGCTACAAATCTTCTGCTGTTGAGTGTCAATGGCATAAATACATGTTGTATCTACATCAAGAATGTAATTACACACAGCAGGTTCTGGATGATATAAGAGAGATGTTCCTTACCATGTAAGGAATGTACAACTTTGATATAAGGAAGCTCATGTGAGAACCCAAAACAAAGAGTTCCAAGAATGATCTAGCACTAAGTATCAAAAGGTGCTCTAGGAAACACCTGGCAAAGAGTTTTCTCATGCAACAAATTGATAACTATGATTAAAACTGACTCAGTAAAGCTTATCCTGTTATTTGCTTTTTATTGGTGTGATGAAGCAGTTAACCCACATTAAATGTTACACTGAACTAGCAAATGAAAAATAAATTGGAATTGCCGATAAACACACATTCTTGACACAAACCTACTTTGTGAGAATTATATGAGAATTAGGGATATCGAGAATTATACACTAAATGTTGTCATTCCTCCCAGTCCCAGTGTTTCATAGTTGTGTCTTCCATAGGTAGATGTCTGAAATGTTGACAAATTATAATTGTACAGGATTTTTCATGCTATATGCTACAGGGTGGCACCAGTGGTGGGATTCAAATAATTTAACAACCAGTTCTCTGGTCTGACTGGCTGGGGGGGGCTGGGGGGGCATGGCGCTGGCTGGTTGGAGCAGCGCTGCAGCCGAGGCCCCCGTGCTGCAGCCGAGGCCCCCGTGCTGCAGCTGAAAGAGAAGGCGCCACACAAGAAGATCCTCATGTTGGAATCTATGAACCAGCAGGTCAAGGCCATGGAGTACGCGGTGCAGGGGGGCATCATCCTGAAAGTGGGCGAGATTGAAAAGGAGCTGCGGAAGGGTATCACAGAAGTCATCAAGTCCAACATTGGTGATTCGCGGCGAGCACAACTTTAGTCGGGCCATTCAAGCCACCACTACAGGGCCAGCCACGTGGCGCAAAACCTCGCAGTTTTTCTCCTCCTCAGCATCATCCTCCCTGCTCAAGCAGTGCCGGGGTCCACGGGAATCATTCCTGCCCTGGTGCAGTGAATTCCGGTGGGCTGGATGCGGGTGTGAAGCGCCTGGCTCCGCAGTGCTTCCTCGCTCAGTTGAAAACTTCATTCAGCCTTCCGGAGTTCGCTGCGCTGGGGCAGGAATGATTCCCGCGGACCCCACCGCTGCTTGAGCAGGGAGGATGACACTGAGGAGGAGAAAAACCACAAAGTTTGTATTGGGCAGATGCCAGTACATTTGACCTTCCATCTTGAGATGAAATTTTAATTTAGGGGTTGGTCCAAATCAAAGTGTAGTAGCCACAGGTCCTTTTTCCTAAACTCTCATCTACAAACGCACTTAATCCTACATAAATATAAGCATACCCAAACAAAACAAACCAACACACATACTACCTGAGAATAAATATGACATTTTCCATCACAATCTCAATCCATGCTGATGAAGAGTCATAAATGCCTTCTTCAAGAATCTTGGATTGGTATGATATGCCTCTTCATTCCTCATGGCCCAGCTGATCCATGCTGAGAACGCTAAGAGTGTATTGATAGATGTGCTTTGTTGCCTGCTTCCAACACTATCAACTTGGCACTGTAGGAGGAAGGCATGCAATGGATTCAGTGTCATTAACTGTAGGTACTTTAGGACAGTGGTTCTCAACCTGTGGTCCACGGACCCCTGGGGAGCTGTGATGTCATCACAGGGGAGTCCGTGAAGGCTTGAAGAAATGTTATGATTTAAATCTTGAGTTAACTCTTGGGGGCCACAAAAAGTATTTAAAGGGGGTCTGTGGTGAAGAAAATGTTGAGTACCCCTGTCTTAAGATATAGGATCCCGAAGTGCTAAACATCGTAACTGTTCATAAGATCAGGTTAAATCCTACCTGAAATATGTATTTTCTCAGTAAAGCTACTTACTTGGCATACTTCAGAATTTTTCATGGGCTTCTCAACTTTATCCTTTGCTTCATACATCAAATCAGGTCTTAGTTGCTCTCCAGTAACTTGGCATTACCATATCATTCTTTGTCTCTTAGCAAAAATAAACATATTTTGTTTTCCAAATCCCAATTGAATTGTTTTATA
The DNA here is from genome assembly GCA_003457575.1 of Thermophis baileyi. Taxonomy (NCBI): domain Eukaryota; kingdom Metazoa; phylum Chordata; class Lepidosauria; order Squamata; family Dipsadidae; genus Thermophis; species Thermophis baileyi. Next base: position 4,862,013 of record QLTV01004086.1, read on the forward strand.
AGGGAGTTTATAACTACATGGTTAAGGTATGAAAAAAATCAAAATTCCAGAGGCATAACTTCGTCGGCTTTTATGAGCATCGCAAGCACAGAAGTCTGATGAGGATGCTCTTAACCAAATGCCTAGCAAACCAGGGCTGCAGGGAAAAAAAAGTGGGGGGGAGGAAGGGGTCAATGTAAGGTACTGGCCATCTAAAGAAAAAGAAAACCAACATCAGTCACATATTTATCAGGAGGAAAGAAAGGAAAAGGTATTAAAAGAAGACTGCCAAACAAAATAGCATGGTGTTATTTGATGCAAAATGCAGTTTCCAACAATAACGTCCTTAGTTTTTTGATACGGTAAATGTGTAAGCTCTTCTTGATCCCTGTTTGTGAATTGTGGCTACATATGACTCCAAATTGCTTTTTTTCAGGGTGAAAGGCGAGGTGAACTGATTGCATTTGATAGGGCTAGTCTGGAAATGCAACTCCCTCAGTTAAATATTTCAAAATGTTTTCAGACGAGAAATATTTGTTAACATAACTTAATATAGCTGGGGAAAATAATAGGATCACTACTTAATTTTTTTTCATTGCAATAATGCAAAGGGACATTGGAAGCTGGCACTAGATTCAGTATTGTGTGATGATAGATGATAGATTAGATAGAAGGGGATAGAGATAGATAGATAGATAGATAGATAGATAGATAGATAGATAGATAGATAGATAGATAGATAGATAGATGGATGGATGGATGGATAGATAGATTTGGAGATAGTGATAGACAGACAGATGATAGAGATAGACAGATGATAGTGATAGTGATAGTGATAGAGATAGAGATAGCGATAGCGATAGAGATAGAGATAGAGATAGAGATAGAGATAGAGATAGAGATAGAGATAGAGATAGAGATAGAGATAGAGATAGAGATAGAGATAGAGATAGAGATAGGCAGACAGATATTAAAAGAAGTTCTTGGGACTTCTGATATAGTAAAACTGGACAGAATATGAACAAAGTTGTCAGTAATGAGGAACACAGCAGAGATCCTTGTCTCTACTGTAATCAAGTTGAATATTACAAAGCCCAACAAGCACTGTATCCAGCTTTTCTTAATATACACAGAATAGCAGGATCTGATTTATTTTGGCATAAAATCATGTCTCCTTGGCACAGCATACACATCCAACTTTGATTATGTCCTTAACAGAGTCATATCCTGTACCAGTCATGTTTGAAATAGGAATTACATCATTAGCATTTTAGTGTAACTAGTAGTATGGTTTCTAGAAGGGGGTGGCCCACACCACCTCCTGCATGTTCTACACAACTCACACAGCACCTTTTGTGCACCCCTAGGCATCCTTCCCAACCTATGCTGCCTCTTGCACACCCTTCCTGACCCCCACAGCATCCCTACCTTTGCAGCACCTCTTGCACACCCTTACATATGATTCCTAACCCATATCTCTGTACACTTCATTCCCTCTCCCAGGCACCAGTAACCACTTACCTGATGCTGCCCTTCAAGTTGCAACTTCCTGCTGGCTTCCCACATAAAAATAAATGGGGAGCAGGCAGGAATTCAAGGGAGGGAGGGGAGGGGAGGGGAGGAGAGGAGAGGAAAGGAAAGGGGAAAGGAAAGGGGAAAGGAAAGGAAAGGGGAAAGGGGAAAGGGGAAAGGGGAGAGGGGAAAGGGGAAAGGGGAAAGGGGAAAGGGGAAAGGGGAAAGGGGAAAGGGAAAAGGGAAAAGGGGAAAGGGGAAAGGGGAAAGGAAAAGAAAAGAAAGGAAAGGAAAGGAAAGGGGAAAGGAGAGGAGAGGAGAGGAGAGGAGAGGAGAGGAGAGGAGAGGAGAGCCATGTCCGCACTGGGTGAGAACACTCTAAGAACTGAACCGCGCAGGCCCAGTCGGACGACTCTACGGCCCGCCTACTTACGTGACTACATTTCTTTTACAGATTACTGAATGCACAATTGCTGAACTAAGAGGGGAGGGGTGTTACATACGGATGTACAAGTGAGTATTTGCATGCCCGCCGCTGATTGGCTTAGTCAGCAGCGGGAGAATTGAACCGCTGTCAATGGCCAGCAGGTTGCAGGGAAACCCTTAAAAGCGGTTTCCCTGCTGCCAGCCGGCAGTCCGTTCAGAGCTGTTGCTGATTAGAAATAAAGGTGCTGAACTGTTCCTACGTCTCGGCTATTCTACCTGCATGAATCTAACACTGGCAATGAAGGGTGTGGGCAACAGGACAACAGGACAAAGGCACCTCATGGCGATCCTTGGCCATCTTAAGCACATTCCAACCTGCATCGGCCAACTCAACAGGATGGCACAACAGCAATCTCCAGCACCAGCATTCTTCAACCCACAAACCGAAGAATGGAGAACATATATGTCCAGATTCCGCATGTTCCTGGAAGCGAATAATTTCCAGGATTTGCCGGACAACAGGAAGAGGGCTCTCTTCCTCACATACTGCGGTCCCAAGCTGGCAGAAACCTTGGTGGCACCCATGGATATTGAATCCATATCCTGGTCCACGCTACAAACGGCTTTGAAGGAACATTTTGCCCCCTTTGATACCCTGATGGTACACAGGTACACATTTTATCACCGGCGCCAAAACGAAGGGGAGACAGTCAACGAATTCATTGCCAGCCTCCGGGAGATCGCCTCAAAATGCGAATTCATCAATCCAGAGGAAATGATGAAAGACCGAAGCATCCTAGGTATGAGGGACCTCAAGCTACACTCCACAAAAAACTACTAATCTGGAGGGGCGCCAAGGACGTAGTTGAAGAAGCCAGAGCAGCCGAATCCTCGGACACCTCTGCAGCCACCATCCAGAAAACCAGCGGAGTCCATCACGCACAAAGGCAAATGGACTGGCGAACAGAGGTCCCAGAGGCAGAAGTAGACTACGACGACGACCACATCTACTGGATCCAACAGGAGAGGCGGGCCACACCAGAGCAGCTTGTAAATTCAGGGAAGCCATCTGCCGCCACTGCCAAAAGCGCGGCCACATAGACGAAGCTTGCAGAGCCACATTATCAGCCCAATACCAGCCAGCCCCACTCCCCAGTAGACCACCCATGGGATCAGGGAGACAAGCCCAGAACCGGTCCGGGCCACAGAGGGGCAGAAGATGGGACAACTACGTGTCCCAAGAATCGAAGGGCACCTATCACACCTCAGTGGGCCACGCAAATGCCAACCAGAGTGAAAAATTCACAATCACAGTGGCCATAGATGGACTATCTTGCGACATGGAGCTAGACACCGGCTCTGTTTTCACAATCATGGCCTGGGGCACACTGAAACAACTCATGCCCAGAATCAACAGAAGACAGCTAAAAGCTGGCAGAAACCTTGGTGGCACCCATGGATATTGAATCCATATCCTGGTCCACGCTACAAACGGCTTTGAAGGAACATTTTGCCCCCTCTGATACCCCGATGGTGCACAAGAATGAATTTTATCACCAATGCCAAAACAAAGGGGAGACAGTCAACAAATTTGTACGCTGATGGGGGTGGAATGGCTCAAGCCGCTTGACATCAGCATCACCGGTCTACACCAAATCAGAGGGGACAAGCTGGACAAACTCCTCACAGACTTCCAGACCATCTTCAGTGGGAGTCTAGGTAAATATAAGGGCAAACCTATATCGTTTAACCTAGACCCCAGTATAAAGCCCATCAGATTAAAGCCTCGAAGGGTTCCCTTCATGCTGTGACCTAAGGTCGATGAGCAGCTGGATAAGTTGATCGCCCAAGGGGTATTAGAGCCAGTAGAACACGCCACGTGGGAGACCCCCATCATCACACCCATGAAACCAGACGGGTCTATCCGCATCTGCGCGGACTATAAAGGGACCATAAATAAAGCCCTGCAACCAAACGCATACCCTGTGCCCGTTGTCCAGCATCTGCTACACTCGCTGGGCAATGGAAAAATATTCGCAAAATTAGACCTGGCTCAGGCATATCAGCAACTGCCTGTAGATGAAGCCACAGCAGAAGCCCAGACCATAGTCACACACAGAGGGGCATTCAAATGTAACCGCCCACAGTTTGGGGTCAGCGTGGCCCCTGGACTATTCCAATGTCTCATGGAAAGACTATTGAATGGCATTCCCGGAGTGGTTCCCTACTTGGACGATGTCCTCATCTCAGGGGAATCAGAGGACCAATTAATGCACAGGTTGTGGCAGGTTTTACTGCGGTTTCAAGAACAGGGATGAAAAGTGAAGAAGGACAAATTCAAGATTGGGGTCACCAGCGTCGAATTTCTGGGGTTCCTCATAGACAGGTCCGGCATACGTCCCACAGATAAGAAAATTATGGCATCAAAGAAGCCCCAGCACCCCGGAATAAATCTGAATTACAAGCATTCTTGGGGCTATTAAACTTTTATGCAATTTTCTTGTGACAGAAGGCAACCATTGCTGAGCCTCTACATCGGCTCCTGGGGAAGACGGCCACGTGGACATGGGGACAAAGAGAGGCCAATGCTTTTGCCGTCGTAAAGGACCTACTTTCATCCGACAGCGTCCTGATGCAATATAGCAAGACCCTCCCCCTAATGCTAACGTGCGACGCTTCCCCCTTCGGAGTGGGGGCGGTACTGAGCCACCAATTGCCCAATGGCTCGGAAGCCCCCATAGCATTCTACTCAAAGACCCTATCCCTGGCTGAATGTAACTACAGCCAATTGGACAAGGAAGCGCTTGCAGCAGTAGCCGGCATCAAGCGCTTCCATGAATACTTATACGGGCGGAAGTTCCACCTAGTAACAGACCACAAGCTTCTACTGGGTCTACTCGCCGGAAACAATCAGACACTGCAATACATGTCCCCTCAGCTAACCCAATGGTCCATATTCCTCTCTGGGTACAGCTACACCCTCATCCACAGACCCAGAAAGAGTATCACACACGCAGATGCCCTCAGCCGCTGTCCAGAACCCGACTTGGTGGAAGACCCAGCTCCTGTGGCCGAAATCCTGCTCGTCGACATAGAGTGAACCAGCCCCGTCACATCCCAGGACACCACAGAGCACACAGCGAAAGACAAGGTGCTCTCCAAAGTAATGAACTGGGTGTTGAGGGGGTGGACACAGGAGGAAGAAGGGGAGGAATTCAAAAAATTTAAAAATAAACATATGGAACTGTCGGTACTCAAGGGTTGTCTATTATGGGGGGAGCGTGTTATAATTCCCCAAGAACTCAGGAAAAGGGTGATCAGGACATTGCATATTGGATACCCAGGAATAGTAAGGATGAAGGCGCTGGCTAGGAGCTACCTGTGGTGGCCCCACCTAGATCAAGATATAGCGGAATGGGTCACGACTTGCCAGCCCTGCCAAGAAACCAGACCGGCTCCACCACAAACAGCCCCATCGGAATGGGAGACCCCAACGCACCATGGTCAAGAGTCCACATAGACTTTGCGGGACCAATGGCGGGTCAAACATTCCTGATAATAGTTGACGCTTATTCGAAGTGGCTAGAAGTGATTAACATGCCTACCGCAACCACAGAAGCCACCATCTGGGCGCTAAGGAGGGTGTTCACGACCCACGGGTTGCCAGATGTCTTAGTATCAGACAATGGGTCTCAACTGACAGCCCGGCAAATGGAAACATTCCTAGCAAACCTAGGAATCAGGCATGTACTAGTCTCGCCATTCTGTCCGGCCAGCAATGGACAAGCGGAGAGAATGGTGAGGATGATGAAGGAGACGCTCACCAGAATGGGCCCAGGGAACTGGTAAGAACGAATTGACCAGTTCCTGTTAGCCCAGCACATAACCCCGAGCATGGCAACCAACCGGAGCCCAGCAGAGCTACTAATGGGATGAAGGCTGAGGTCCCAACTGGATAGGTTAAATCCCACATACAATCCAGAGAAACCTCTTGAATCAAGTAAGCCCACCAGAACACTAGGCATCAATGACCTAGTGTTCGCCCAGAACTACTCCGGGGACCCCAAGTGGATAAAGGCGACCGTCATAGACGTCACCAGTCCCAAATCATACAGGGTCAAGTTGGACGATGGCCGAGTGTGGAAGCGACACATCGACCAGCTACGACACCGAGTGGGGGACTCATGCTCCGGCAGCCAGAAGCCGAGCCATCGCCGCAAGCTCCAACAGATAATTTTGCACAACGCGGGTCTCTGCCCCGCTGACCATACAGTTACAGAACACCAGACGACAACAACGGAAACCAGGCCCTAGCTGCACAGCCCCAAAGGACATCTCAACTCGAGAGGAGGAGTGAGGACACCTACCAAGATCCGTGGAGATCCAGCGGAGTCAGCCGGGACCAGAGGACAGCGAGGTCGAACCTTCAGCCGCCACGCCTGGAGGCCGGTTCCAGATTTTTCCATCGAGCGGAGATGGAGCAACAAAAGCCATGTCCGCACCGGGTGAGAACTCCAGAGAAACTGAATCGCGCAGGCCCAGTAGGACCTTACGGCGACCCGCCTACTTGCGCGACTACGTCACTCACACTAGTTCCAGGATTGGACAACTGAACTAAGAGGGGAGGGGTGTTACGTACTGACACACCGAGTACATATTCGCATACCCGCCTCTGATTGGCTTAGTCAGCGGCGGGAGAATTGAACCGCTGTCACTGGCCAGCAGGTTGCAGGGAAACCCTTAAAAGCGGTTTCCCTGCCGCCAGCCGGCAGTCCGTTCCGAGCTGTTGCTGATTAGAAATAAAGGTGCTGAACTGTTCCTATGTCTCGGCTATTCTTCCCGCGCGAATCTAACAAAAGGGAAGAAGGGAAGGGAAGGGAAGGGAAGGGAAGGACATTTCTGATGCTCCCTGCCAGCTTTCCATAAGGAAACTCAATGAGAAAGCCAGCAGGAAGTTGGAAGTCACTCCTGCTTCCTCTGCTTTTTTGCCCATTCATGGTCATTCTGGGCCTTTATTTAGTTAACGAAATATATCTGAAACAATAACCCAATGGGTTGTCTAGTTTTTATTAGACTCAAGTAAAATATTACAAAATAATGTGAAAATATCCAAAATCCATGGTTAAATAAAGTGTGAAGATGTGTTAAACATATTAGGCCACTTCACCCATTGACAAAAACAAGGACAGATTTGCAGCTATTAATTTATGTTTATAAATGTACAACAAAAATAACAGAAAAGTATTCCTCACTTAGTGATTACCATTAATTGGGACTAGAAACTCTATCGTTAAGTGCCATGGTCATTAAGTGGAAATCATGGGACTATGATAGATATATAAACACACTTCCTTTTGGGTCATTAAGAAAAACATCACAGGACTATTATGACTTACAATTTTACCTCTTCCTTCTCAGTGGCAAGCCAGTTGCAAAGCAGAGAAATGTCAGCCATGCTCTTCTTCCTGTTCCTCAAGCTTTTCCCCACAGCCAGTTACGGGGAAGGGGACAAGACACATATTTTCTTGCCAGTTTTTTTTTTGGGGGGGGGGAATCCCGCTATTACTCTACAACCAATTTAATCAAGAGAGATAAGGATAATGAATGCCATCAGGTAACAATGTACAGTATAAGCCTAGCCTTTTGGGGTTCTTCTCAAGTGCTCTCTTACCTGGCATCCCTCAAACAAATTTGAACTACAGTCCTTGGTAGTATTTGCTGTAATTTCTTCAAAGATACAACTTGGGCCCTGTGAGCAGATCCCTCCTCAGTGCTCCTTTCTACATTGTTGAGACTACTTAAAAAAGGGGGGGGGGCTCTGATAATCTCTATAAATTTAATAAAGGCCATTGGGGCCAAGATTAACCCATGTTTTCTGATATGAGTCAAGTTTTGTGGAGGCTTGATTACCTGGTATTCTGTTGAATTGCCTTGTGTTTATTTTATTTCATGTTTTTATGCATTGCTAATCATCCACAGTCGCTAGGTTGAGACAGGTTTTTAAATTCTTTATCTAGCCAAATCTATATTCTATTGCTAGACCTTTGCCTTTTGATCAAAGGACATTTCCGCCCCCCCACTTTGGGTTTAAGCTAATAGCTTGAGAAAGTTTGAAAATGCCTGATCTGTATAAATTGTTCCAGTGTCTGGAATGGGCTAGATCAAGGGGGAGGGTAGGTTGTAGGATGAGTTTGGGAGGTTGGTGGGTACTATCAAGCTCTCATGGTAGACCTGTCTTGTTCCTGTGGTCTTGTGTTAAATAAATTGCTTAATGAAAGTTAATTTCTGGTGTTCCTGTGCTCATTTGGTATCCAAAACTACTGCTGTTGATAAAATTTCAGACATTTTATCTTTATCTTGTAGAGGTTCATGTGGACATTTTCACATTCTAACTCAGTTTCCTATACCTTCTTTGCCATTGAATGATCTGGCACCTCCTAGTGCAGCTTCTTCTGACTTTTTACATTCGTTGTTTTACCCCCACCTTAATTATTTCTATCTGAATCTCTGAGGGTTTGATTCTATCAGAAAAAAGTGCAAATGTTCACAGAACCTTTTTAATTTACAATTTAGCAGACAAATCCCTGTCATACATAAAGTGAGAGTTTTTCTTAGCTCGGAGAAATTTAGGGATGGAACTCTTTTTTTGAAATAGCAATAATGAAAACAATGGTTTTCTACCAAGGCACCCAGGGGGAGCATGGAGGGGGTAAAAGAAATCAAAATAGTAACTGGGACCACCATCTTTCGAACCTGGCTCAAAAACAGTAACTGTGAGAGGGACCTTGGAGTCCTAGTGGACAATCACTTAAACATGAGCCAGCAGTGTGTGGCAGCAGCCAAAAAAGCTAATACAATCCTTGGTTGTATAAACAGAGGCATAGAATCAAAACAACGTGAAGTATTAGTACTGCTTTATAAATCCTTAGTAAGACCACACTTGGACTGTTGCATCCAGTTTTGGTCACCACATTACAGAAAAGATGTTGAGACTTTGAAAAAGTGCAGAGATGAGCAACTAAGATGATTAAAGGCCTGGAGACAAAAGAATGGTTGCAGGATTTGGGTATGGCCAGTCTAGAGAAAAAAAGGACTGGGGGGACATGATAGCAGTATTCCAGTATTTGAGGGACTGCCATAAAGAAGAGGGGATCATCTTATTTTCCAAAGCATCAGAAGGCAAGTCAAGAAACAAAGAATGGTAACTAATCAAGGTGAGAAACAACCTGGAATTAAGGAGAAACTTCCTAACAATGAGGACAATTAACCAGTGGAAAAGCTTACCTTTGGAAGTTGTGGATGCTTCATCACCAGAGGTTTTTTAGAAGAGACTGGACAGTCACTTGTCTGAAATGGTATTGGGTCTCCTGCTTGAGCAGGGGGTTGGATTAGAAGACCGCCAAGGTCCCTTCCAGCTCTATTCTGATTGATTGATTGATTGATTGATTGATTGAACTACTGCTACTGGACACCTCAAAGTATCAACTAGCCAAGACATCCTTTGAAAGGCACTGTGACTGAAAGAAGCTGCAGGGGCTACAAAGGTGGCCTCAAGTTACCTCTTTTTTCTCCTCCTTCATTTTTATTTATTTTATTTGTTAAATGTTTATGCTGCCCATCTATCCTGTAAGGCGACTCTCCTTCTTACAGCCCCTTGGAATTTCAATTCCATATGTGAGATGCAGGCAAGGGTGATGAACCTCTGCTATGGTTTATGCTCAAGATTTTTTTAATATTTCAAGAGAGATACTTTTCTTTCTGCCTCCATGTTCAGGGACCGGGACAAAGCCTGGCTATGCCCTTGTATAGATAGGTTAGTACATTTATACAGGCCATGTGCAAGATCCAGTGATGAAGTAAGTTTCTAGCAATGCAGAGAATCAGAAATGATATGTGTTTATTTGTAGCAATACATGGCACTGTTGAGAAATTCTCCTGCTTCAGCTAACTGCCCAATTATTTTAGATTTACGGCTGAAAAGTCCATTGTATTCAAAACCCTTATTCATGTAGGTTTCTGGCCCACCCTGAAAAAGCACAACACTTACTTTGCTCGCTCACTTTTACCAGGGATTGTACATCCGAGGGGAAAGCCTCACCTGTCATACTGACTAGGATGCACTCTTAGCATACTGACATTTATGAACTAATACAAAGTGGAAGATGATGTACATCAAGCTAAACAAAAGACTCCAGTGTGGAGCCTAAATCAAGGTCCTAAATCATGAGCTGTGGTGTGACAAACTACACAGCCTTTGCCAGTACTTTTAAAATGGGTCTTTCTTGCCAGGCAGAGAATCCATAGAGCCCAGCCAAAGAAAACAGTCAGTGGAAGCCAGGATTCTCTCAGTCTTGGCCTCCAATCAACAATAGTAGCTTTGGATGAGATCCATGGATTGGAGCACATGCTCCTCAAGGTCACTTCAGAACACCATAATTACTTGGTATTTACTTCAGGAGCTTTGCAGGCAAAAACAATGTGGACAACAATATCGTTTTAGGCCCAGATCACTATCCCAGGACCCTTGGCTAATCTCTCTCAACCCGGAAAACAAGAGCCAGATCATCACAGTCAGTTCTTGACATCCTTTTTTTATTCAAACAAGGAAATGTTGGCAAGAGGCAAGGTTGTAATGTAACACATTTATAGTGCTTCTAATGAATTGCATTATGTCAAGCCATATCAATGAAGACTACCGTATGTGAAGCTTCACATCTCCAGATCAGATCTCCAGATCAAGTCTCCTTTCTGAACTGAAAAACAAATGGAATCACTGAATGTCTGTGGACTGCAACGATTTGATGATCTGGTAAGGATTGTATACATCCCGGAAATCAAGTTGATTTTCCAAATTTATTTGTATTGTAGAATGAGATTGGATCAAGAACTGGAGCAAAATAGATCACAACAAAATGCACATACTTGGAGTATTCCTCTTGTTTTAAACTTATTTTTGATGAGAGAGAGAGAGAGAGAGAGAGAGAGAGAGAGAGAGAGAGAGAGAGAGAACACACACAGGTTAATAACCAGGGAACAGTGAGTTCCAATCCCTCCTTAGGCGTGAAAGCTGGTTGGGTGACTTTGGGCCAGTCACTCTTTATCTGTCCAGCCCACCTTACAGAAATGTTGTGGGATAAGAAGGAGGAGGAAGGAGTATTATATATATTTCCTGCCTTATTTATAAAAATAATAAAGACAGGATAAAAAAAAATCAAAATTTAATATTGCATCTGACTCCAGCTAGATCTTTTGTTGAGGAGAGACTGACAAATATAACATCCTGATCTTTGTAAATTCTTTACTTTTCTCCTGCATCCTTCTCAGGCCCATAAGCAAGCCTTCTCAGCACTTTAGGTTAGCTTTTAAGAGCTGCAATATTTGTGGAATATTATGGAAAAACAGAAAGGCCATTATAGAATGCTACATGTTTTGTTCTGTCCTCTTATAAGGGTTCTTGCCACTGGTGACACCACAATCACCACTTCATATACCTTCTATGACAGTAGTTCTTAACCTGTTCAACCCAATTATTCCTTTTTTCTATCTCAAATAATGTTCTTATCCCTACCAAAAGGAAAAAAAACCCATCCAGATTGTTGTTTTATACAAGCATTTTGACAGTGGCAGTACTAAACAGGATCCTCAGTTCACACACAAGCTATTACAAATTGCTCCATTACCTGCAGGATATGACCAAATCCAAATCAGTCCCATGGTAATTACCCAATTTAAGAAACAATTTTATTTTTTTTTTAAATAAGTATGTGTGGCCTTAATTCTAATTTCATATCTATCAACCTGATCCCAAAGCCATCCAGAATCATTTTGGATAGTGAGATGGGCAGCATATAAATTTAATAGATAGATAGATGATAGATAGATAGATAGATAGATAGATAGATAGATAGATAGATAGATAGATAGATAGATAGATAGATAGATAGATAGATAGATAAATATAGCACCTAGCTCTTTTGCAATTTTCCAACCAGATGCAGATATGGAAAATTCTGTTAACCAAGAAGATTATCTAGTCTCCTTTTTAAAAAAGTGACTGTAAACTGGGATAATCCAGAAAGTAGAAGAATATAGTTCATCATTAAAAGAGATTATAAAATAAAGCATTATTCATAAGAACAGATATGCATTTGGGCTTTCCTCATTATTGGTAACAAGCTATTATTGTCAAAGTGATTAAATGCTTGGGAGATCCACTAAAACTTCAATTAAACCTCCTGTCCACTTTTAGTTTTCGCACTCTGAATATCTGAAATTTGAGATTTAAAGAAAGGAAGAAGGGGATACAATAATTCACTTAGACAGATATCAGTTTGTTAACATGTGTTTATATTTATAAGACCTGGCTGCCCCAGTGCAGTCTTCTTGGTAAAACAATGTCACAATTTAGTTTGCCAGAATAAGCTTTCCAGACTCTGCATTGCAGTAGAACTAATGAAGAGAGAAATAAGAGCTGGAAGCCAATAATCAGATTCTGTCTGTGTCAGGCAAACCACACCTGTTTGGTATCTCAGGAGCTAAGAAATGAAATTCACTCAGCTGCGGAATCTATGCCAAATCTATATTAGAATGAATTCTTTTCTCTACCGTGTTATAGGGAAGTACTGCATAAAAAAACTTGGCTGACTTTTGGAAGAACCTTCAATACTCTTTATACTTTATTCAAGTATGCTTGGAATAATTTTATTTTAATAAGCATTTTATCACCAGGGGTCAGATTTCTCTTAAGGCAGATTTGACAAAAGTTTGTCCCAAAAAGTTGGAAGGGATTTTGGAGGTTTTCTACTCTACTCTCCTGCCCAGTGCAGGAATCCACAGCCCATGCCAGACATGGGGTTGTCCAGTCTTTTTTTTTTTTGAAGCATTCTACCGGTAGTAATGGAGCATGCACAACTTCTGGAAACTGGCTGTTCTATTGCTTAATAGCTCTCTCAGTCAAGACGTTTCTTTTTTGTTCAAGTTTGCTTCCCTCTCTGTAAAGATTTCATTCCTTCATTCTTGCCTTGCCATCGGGTATTATGGAGAATGAATCTACATCCACTTCCCTGTGATATCCCTTCATGTATTGAAAGAATGCTGTCATGTCTCCCCTTGTCTTTAGTTTAAGAATATGCAATGCTTTTAACTACTGTTTGTAGGAGTTAGCCTTCAGGCATCTTGCAATCTTTGTTGCTCTTCTCTGCATTTTCCTCCCTCAATATCCCTTTTGTATTATGACAACCAGAAATGAACATAGTATTTGAGTCGAGGATGTTGTGACTATAGACTCATCAGATTTTACTAAGCTACAAGATTCTTCACTGGTTTTGCTGATGCAAGATAATACTGTGAGGCCAATACGTGTGATCATATCTACAAAAGAGGGCTAGGGAAGAGTTAAGTTTTTATGGAGGTAGATAGGTGTGGTGGCATGCTGATGTGACTAAACCAGAGCTCTGTATCTGAAAATATATGGAGACAACTGGCTTGTACATCTACTAAATATTCCACTCAAGTGAAAGTACCTGGGATTAGAAATGTATGAGATTATATATTATCCTATTTTCTTCTTGCAATAATTCTGAGAGATAGATTACCCATTAGAATCAGAATCACAATAGAGCTGGAAGGGACCTTGGAGGTCTTCTAGTCCAGCCATTAGATAGATACTCACAAGACAGATGGTGTTTTGTGAGCTTAGTTCAGTCCTCAACATCACTAGGTAAAGAATCAGAAGATTATGGGAAAAGCTTATTATCTTAAATGCTGTAGCCACTTAAGTAGACAAGAATAGATTAAACCAGGGGGCTGCAACCTTAAACACTCAAAGAGCCATTTGGACCCATTTCCCACAGAAAAGAAAACACCGGGAGCCACAAAACCTGGGTGGGTGTGGCCAACTCAATGTCACTCACTCCCACCCAGTCACTTGACTGTCTCTGTCTCTGTCTCTGTCTCTGTCTCTGTCTCTGTCTCTGTCTCTGTCTCTGTCTCTGTCTCTGTCTCTGTCTCTGTCTCTGTCTCTGTCTCTGTCTGTCTCTCTCCCCCCTCCCTCCCCCTCTCCATCTGTGTCTATCTCTGTCTCTGTGTCTCTTGTCTCTCTCTCTTTCCCACTCTCTCTCTGTCCCTCTCTCTTTCCCTCCCCCCTCTCTTTCCCTCTCTCTCTCTGTCTATCTCTCTTTCCCCTCTGTGTGTATCTCTCTCTCTTTCCCTCCCTCCCTCTCTCTTCCCCCCTCTCTCTGTCTTTCTTTCCCCCTCTCTCTTTCTCTCTCACTCTCTCTCTCTTCCCCCTCTCTCTATTTCCCCCCACGTCTCTTTCTCTCTGTTTCTCTTTCCCCCACTCTCTCTCTCTCTCTCTGTCTCTCTCTTTCTCTCTCTCTCTTTCCCTCCCTTCCTCTATCTATCCCTCTTCAGGAAAAGCAACTGACATCCAGGAGGTGAGAGCAAGCCGCCGACAATGCTCCGCGTCGTAATGGGCTCCAGAAGGAGGGGATCCTGTCTCCCCCATTGTGAAGCGCACAGAATTTCACTGTGCTGCGCAAGGCACTGTGAGAGCAGCGGGCAGGCCATGGAGGCGGCAACAGGAAATGTACCACGACGAAGGCTGAGTGCTGTTTCGCGCAAAGGCAAGTGCAGGGGCACTTTGCTCCCGCACTAAGGCTCAGGCCATCGCCACTGCCACAACAGGGTGACAGCTCTTTCATCCCTCTGCTGCGACAGGGAGCCACAGAAGAGGGATGAAAGAGCCGCATGAGGCTCTGGAGCTGCAGGTTGCCGACACCCGGACTAAACAAAGACATAGATTTCCAATATGGAAATCTATGTGGGATTACGGTAGTGGGGTACCCCAAGGCTCTGTTTTAGGCCCAGTACTCTTCAACATCTTGATCAATTATTTGGATGAGGGGATAGATGGAGAACTCATCAAATTTGCAGATGACACCAAGCTAGCAGGAATAACCAATACTCCAGAAGATAGGCTTAAGATACGGAAGGATCTTGACAGACTTGAACATTGGGCGCTATCTAACAAAATGAAATTCAATGGTAAAAAAAGTAAGGTTCTACATTTAGGCAAGAAAAACGAAATGCACAGGTACAGTATATGTGGTACCTTGCTCAACAGTAGTAACTGTGAGAGGGATCTTGGAGTCCTAGTGGACAACCATTTAAATATGGGCCAGCGGTTTGCAGCAGCTTCCAAAAAAGCCCACACACTTCTAGGCTGCATTAACAGAGGGATAGGATCAAGATCACGTTAAGTGGTAATACCACTTT
>QLTV01004086.1:4888611-4914414 GCA_003457575.1 Thermophis baileyi
CATTCCATACTTCCGAGGTGGGTAATTAGTTTCCACAGATTGTTGGGGGCGATATGCTGACTCTGTGAACCACTTAGAGAGGGCTGTAAAGCATTGTAAAGCGGTATATAAGTCTAAGTGCTATTGCTATTGCTATTGCTTCTTGTCCTGCCCTCAGGTGCTTTGGAGAATAGCTTGACTCCCTGTTCTTTGTGGCAGCCCCTGAGATATTGGAACACTGCTATCATGTCTCCCCTAGTCCTTCTTTTCATTAAACTAGACATACCCAGTTCCTGCAACCGTTCTTCATATGTTTTAGTCTCCAGTCCCCTAATCATTTTTGTTGCTCTTCTCTGCACTCTTTCTAGAGTCTCTACATCTTTTTTACAACGTGGCGACTAAAATTGAATACAGTATTCCAAGTGTGGCCTTACCATGGCATTATAAAGTGGTATTAACACTTCACATGATCTTGATTCTATCCCTCTGTTTATGCAGCCTAGAACTACACCAAACTGGCTCTCAATGGACATTTAGCTGGATAAAACTACCTAATCTGTTATATTTAGTCAGATACTATTATGATTTAAACCAATGAGGGAGCAATATCAAGTTCATTTTTTTAACATTTGTGTTGCAATGTACAGGCACTCTATATTCTCTTCAATAATTATGAAACAAATGTGTAGGATGCAACCTTATGAAATTATAATTTATTTATATATATTATAATATAATATAATATTATATTAATATAACTAAATATAATATAATAATATAATTAAACAGAATGTGAAAGATCACAAATGCCCAAGCTCTTCACATTCTCTGAAATAAAGAAACGTAAGTTAGCAACTATTCATCATTCCTTCTATTTACAAAGAAGCCATTATCGAAATGAAATCCACTAGTAGAAAAAGTCACCCTCCTGATGATATATAAATGTGTTTTGTACCAGCGCATAAACTGCAACGCCCTTTGCAATCGATCTGTAATTTCAGAAAAGCTTCTTGCCTCCATTTGGAGGACCTAGGAACATCTGCAAGTCCTGGCAAAGGGAGCAACTGAATTGTAGGCAGGGGAAAATATGCTTTCCAGTTCTTTTTGGCAAATGGTGAATGTTATACTTGGCTATTTTTTATTTTTTTTTTAAATGAAGAGGGGAAGGGAGGGAGGTCGACCAAATCTAATGAAAGCTGGCTGGGATGGATGAATGGCTGGTCTGTCTGGAGATCCCTTTGTGCGCTTCTTATTCAGGTGCTTCCTCGTCTGCAGAAGTTGATGCTTGTCACCTGTGCTGGGAGGGGTGGGGGGGGAGCAGCTGTCTGGCTGGCAAGTGCTTGCTGATACTAATTTCATCATTCTCCATTTGTTGCCCTGGGGTCAAGCTGAAGCTTCCCTTGGGAACCATTGTAATGAAAGGGCCCTTCACATCACCCACACAGCTGTACAAACTGCAGCCACCTTAGACCCCTTGCTTGGCCTGGAATGCAGCTGCGATTTGGAAGCGGTGACTGAGCACCGCCTTTTGAGAGCCTGGGGGGATTCCTTTTAGCCTTGTTTATCTAATCTCTGTTAAGGTCACCTTTCAGAAGACAACGAGCATTCAGACAACCCTGATTCGGGGGTGGGGGGGTGGGGGGGAAGGGACAGGATAAGCTGTTTCAGGACGTCAAACTCCTGTTGCTCTCCCATGAGCAGAGTGCATATCCAGTGAGTTCCGGGCTCTGCCTAAGAAAGCACAGTGAATGGGATAAATTAAAGTCAGCAAATTCTGAACAAACGTTCGCCTCAAGTCTTTGCTTTAGGCCTTAACCTCACCAGCTGCAGCCCATGACATTTGGGGGCTGTTGAGGCAGCAGTGAAAAATGATGCTGGGCATTCATATGCAGGTGTAGAGCTGTTGCTTTTGAATGATACCGTCGGCCAAAGAGTCGCCCTACATCCTGGTCAGCAAGTAAGGAAACTATTTGGAAGTTGGCTGGTTAGCTCTGCCTTCTTCAGCATGTGGATTGCTGGCAAATTCCAATGCCAAAGCTCCTATTCCTTCCTGACCCCCCCACTTTTCTAATCTCTTCCTGATGATTGGGGAGAGAAGAGCTATATACAGGTAGCCATCAACTTGCAACAGTTCATTTAGTGACTGTTCAAAGTTACAACGGCACTGAAAAGAGTGACTTACGACCATTTTTCACGGTTACAACCTTTGTAGCATCCCCATGATCATGTGATCAAAATTCAGATGCTTGGCAACTGGTTCATACTTATGACTATTGCTGTGTCCCAACGTCATGTAATCACCTTCTGCAACCTTTTGACAAACGAAGTCAATGGGGGTAGCTAGATTCACTTAACAACCGGGTTACTAACTTATGAACTGCAGTCATTCACTTAACAATTCTGGCAAGAAAGGTCATAAAATGGGGCAAAGCTCACTTAACAAAGGTGTCACTTAACAACAGAAAGTTTGGGCTCAATTGTGGTCATAAGTTGAGGACTACCTGTATAAAATGCACAAGAGATTACTTCATTGTCAGTCCCACTAAAGAGACCAGACTAGAATGGGTATCGGCAACCTGTGGCTCCAGAGCCGCATGCGGCTCTTTGGGCCCTCTGCTGCGGCTCCCTGTCACATCACTGGCTGGTTCCACCCCTCGCCCTCCCCTCCCTCGCCTGGCCTGAGAAGGTAAGGGTGACGGCGGGGGATGGAGAAGCGGCCGGGGCAGATTCTCCGGCGCCTCACTCTTGTGGAGCTTCTTCTGGCCCTTGTTGGTGCTGGGCGTGCCTCGGTCGCTTGGGGAGATGCGCAACCTGCTCTCAGCCCTGAGACACTGGACTGGACTGGCCGCGACCGATGCTGGCCTCACTAACACGAGGGCTGGCAGGGTGGGAATGGGATCCGGGAGGACGGAACGTCGGAAAGAGGGACGAGCCAACAGTGCCCAGCCACAGCTTTAAGAGGTTCAGGGCAGCAGGAAAAGGGAGCTGGCCCTGCCGATCCTCGCACACCCACCCCAGGGGTCAGGCTCGGAGAAAGCCCTCGCCAAAAATGCTCGCCCGTCAGCCGATCTCCCCCCCTCTATGTCTCTCTCTCTCTCTCTCTCTCTCTCTCTCTCTCTCTCTCTCTCTCTCTCTCTCTCTCTCTCTCTGTGTGTGTGTGTGTGTGTATCTCTGTCTCTGCGTCTCTTCTCTCTCTCTCAGAAAGCCATGGCTGGGCTTAGCCAGCAAGCTCTCCTTGGGGCGCATCGCTACTCCTTTTATTTCTTTTTTTTGGAAATCCAGACTGGCTGAGGAATGATCGCCAGCCGCGGTGGAGGCTTCCCTTCAGGCGACCCTCCTCCTCCTCCTCCCCCTCCTTCTCGTCTCATGACCCCCTGGTCGGCTGTGACGGGGCAGGAAGGGTGCGCACGCATGGGGAGACCCTCAAGCGAGTGTTAAAGCGCAGCAAAGGCACGTGCGGGGCGGCTGGCCGCTTGCTTAAGGAGGGTCTCCCCACACGTGCGCACCCTCCCGGCCCCACCACAGCCAGCCAGGGGGTCATGAGAGGAGGAGGAGGGGGAGGAGGAGGAGGGTCACCGGAGCCTTAGTGCAAGAGCGAAGCGGCCTGGTACCTTCCTTTGCCACATTTGCACCATCGCTTCCTGCCGCTTTGGGCTGGAGCTCGTGCCCTCTGCGCTCAGCCGAAGAGCTGCCGGGGGGATGATGACACGGCAAGGCGATGGCTGAAGCCTTAATGCAGGAGAGAAGCCGCGTCCTGTTGCGTCCTGTTAAGACCCTCCTTAAGCCAGCAGCCGCCCATCCCGCATGCGCATTTGTTGCGCTTTGGCGCTCGCTTGAAGGTCTCCCCACGCGTGCACACCCTCCCAGCCCCATCACAGCCAGCCAGGGGGTCGCGAGAGGAGAAGCGGGGGGAGGACGGTCGCCTGAAAGGAAGCCTCTGCTGCGGCTGGCGATCGTTCCTTAGCCAGTCCGGATTTCCAAAAAGAAGAAATAAAAGTAGCGAAGCACCCCAAGGAGAGCTTGCTGGCTTGGCCCAGCCACAGCTTTCCAACACACACACACACACATACACACACACACACACACACAGAGAGAGAGAGAGAGAGAGAGAGAGAGAGAGAGAGACAGAGACAGAGACAGAGAGGGGGGGAGAGGGGGGGAGAGACATAGAGAGACACACTCAGAGTGATACACAGAGAGAGGAGGGAGAGAGGGTAAGATAGGGAGAGGGGGAGAGGGGGAGAGAGAGACACAGAGAGAGGGGGGAGAGAGGAGAAGATAGGGAGAGGGGGAGAGAGACACACACACAGAGAGAGATAGAGAGATACAGAAAGGGGGGAGAGAGGGGGGAGAGAGAAGGGGAGAGAGATACAGAGAGAGATACAGAGAGAGAGGGAGAGAGAGAGATACAGAGAGGGGGGAGAGGGGGAGAGAGACATAGACACACACACAGAGAGAATGGTTTTGTGGCTGGGTAGGCGTGGCTAGGGGGTCATGTGACTGGGTGGGAGTGAGTGACATTGAGTTGGCCACGCCCACTCAGGTTTTGTGGCTCCCTGTGGTTTTTTTTTCTTGTGGGAAACGGGTCCAAATGGCTCTTTGAGTGTTTAAAGTTGCAGACCCCTGGACTAGAAAATCAACACCACAGGAAGGCTAAATAAACTTTTATTAAGTCATAATAGGAGAATCTTGCAAGTCTGATTCTGCTGTATCTTCTTCCCCTTTTTATACTGTAGTGAATTGTGGTGGGCGGCATCTGTCTGAGTTGCTTCCAAATATTATCTCCTTTCTCAGGAATTAAAAATCATGACAAACAGTTCATAGGTAACAATAGCAATAGCAATAGCACTTAGACTTATATACCACTTTACAGTGCTTTACAGCGCTCTTTAAGCGCTTTACAGAGTCAGCATATTGCTCCCAACAATCTGGGTCCTCATTTTACCCACCTTGGAAGGATGGAAGGCTGAGTCAACCTTGAGCCTGGTGAGATTTGAACTGCCAAATTGTAGGCAGCTGGCAGTCAGCAGAAGTAGCCTGCAGTACTGCTCTCTAACCACTGCACCACCATGGCTCATACAAGTATTATACAATACTTGCATCCATCCATCAAGGACATCTTCCTTGCACTCTACAATCATAGAGGGTCATTGCAGGTTATTGCTCTTGAAAAAGGATCCAAACTAGGAGAAGGGCTATGAGTACAGCACAGAAAAAATGGGCTTTGAAGAAGCAAGATCAGATCTGGGGGAAATTGCATCTTAGCCTTTTTTAAGCTAAGATCAAAACCAGCTTTGATGCTAAATCTATGCTGGACTTCCAACATTTAACAGAAATCAGTGTGGAAACAACTTGCAATCTGCATTTCAGAAGGCTTTATTTAGTTACTTCTCGGTGGAGATGGGATGGGATTTTTTTTAATCACATGGTACAGTCCATCAATAGCTGATATCTGAGGTGAGAAGAATCTAGTAGACTAGATTCAGGAACTAGTACAAAGCCATTTCAGTCTTCCAACTGTGGCTGATCAGTGGTTGACTTCATTACAAAATCACTGAACTTGAACTTATCAGAAGGCCTGGAAGTGTGTTTAGACTTGAATCACAATGGTTTTCTATATCCATGCATGTATTTATTTTTATAGGAAAAATGGAGTATTGTAACTACTGTATGGAGTTATCAATTACTGCTGCTGTGAATGTTAATTAAACAATTTTAATTTTGTTTAGTGGACATTCCCTCTTCAGACTGTAGGAAATCTTTCATTCTATCTATAGGGATTTGAAAAATACAAATATAGCATAAATGGAAGCTTCTCTCCAAATGTAAATAGCAGTTTCAGAAAATCATCTTGGAGGGACCACCATAGCAAGAAAAGGTCTCCACTTCCCTACATCTCCTCTGCTATTTCTAATTCTTAAAATGAGGTCTATAATTTACACATATAACATTCTAAAAGGATGGACATTATTTAGCTTTGGATATTAGTACTATCAGAAATACCTTGGATTAACAAATAGTGTTTTATCTTGAGGCTTTAATACATCTACAGCTTTCAGTGTCTGATAAAGCTATCAGAAGATTTCATAAGCAACTTAGCTAAAGTCAGGGCTTTAAAAAATGAGCAGAAGGGTGATTGATATCTTGTCATGTGACCAATTGCTTAAACCAAGGTTTATCTTATCTTGTTTCCCTCCCTTTCTCTCCTTGGGCCTTTGGTTCATGTGGCTCCATCAGCCACTTGATTTTAGTTCTGTAGGAAAATTTACAGTTCGGATTTGACACGAACCATCCATTACACTGCTGTGCAGCTGCAGCTGTTCAAGTGAAGACAACTCTAAACGCTTCCAGAAATTGTTTGCATTCATCTGCAGACATTCCTAGCTGGACCAAGAATGAAGGAGTCAGAATTGCCTTCTTTTTCCTTGGCAGAGAAGTTCAAGCTTCTATCACCTTCATCACTGCCTGGTTTGTTCTCTGACAGGCAGGGATTTGGGGAGTACTAACTTTCTTCTTGTGCTCTGCACCATTCATCCTGACATCAGTAAGGAGGTTGTATTATGAATACCTGAAATCTTTCCCCCCTGTCATTTATGAATGGTATGTAGGAATTGCTAATGGATTCCTACCTCCTTTCACACAGTAGGACTTCACTATTTTAGTAAGGCAAAGTCTAGACAAGTAATTTCTCCTAAGTAGAGAGTGATTTTTCAAGTTGTTTTGGCTTGCAGCACAACATTCTTAGTGAACACACCTAACGTTTGCTCTTACCATATCCAAAATTAGCATTGGGGAGCCCAAGTCATCTTGCCTTCAGAGCCAAAACAAATTAACTCCCTAAATTTTCAAAATTTTCCTTTACAGCTGTTTGTGTCAACCGTTCCTCTTAAGAACTAAAATAGCTTCAGTATAGTCCCTGAATACTGGATATCCATAATCTTTACCCCAAATATGTTTTGCATTATTGAGTAGTAGATAAACACAATTGATTTCTTGATTCAGCAAGAGTGTTGACAGCTTATTAATTTCTTCTCCTGGTTGAAATTGATTATGGTGAATTATTAGGTTAATATTGATTATGTGCCATTCTGTCAGTGTCAATTTCCAGTGGCTACATAGACCTCTTCCATGATGATCTACTCCAAATTTGGCCTTTCAGATGTCCCCACTGCTGCTGAAATTTAACCAAACCACCTTGTAGCTGCTCATCCTCTTTCCTTGCACTTTTTCCAGCACCACAATAATTGTGATATGCCCTACCTTCAGGTTAATTGTCAACACTGTTATCTGCCCTAGAATCTTTTCATTACGAATAGACTGGATAAAATAATGGGGCATATTTTTTGGGGGGGTAGTTCATGCTCTATTCTTCATTCAGGGCAATGAACACTGCCCATTTTGAATAGAGCACATGCATAACATTCGCTGTGAGTGCATTTCTTGGAAAAAAAGATTAGTAATGGAGACCAAGCTATCTATTTGCGTTGCTTTCCATGGAGGGAACCCTGATTAACTTGCAAAGGAGGTTCCTGGAAATTATTGTAGAAATGGGTATATCATACTTGACAGTTTTTGATGGAAACCAATTAAAGTTTGCAGCAGTACACATTAATCATATCTATGGCACTTTTAAATAGAAGAAATACTTTATAAATGATATCAGGTTTTTTGGGGATATTTGGAATCTGCTAATTTTTTCTTGCTTACAACGTAAGATTTTCAGTGAGCAAATGCAATAATGTGATATTTCTGACATTTTTATATAACCATTCATTCTTATTATATACTGTATATTTTAAAGCTTTCCTTCTGGCAATCTTTTCCCTGGGGGAGTGATGACAGTGTATTAAAGATGAATATTCATAAGGACTTGATGTAGCTCCTGAAGCATGATCTAGCAAAAATGTCAGACTTCCTTTTTTTTTTGTCTAAATCATTTTTCAATATGAGTGGATTGATCGGCTGCAAAAGCAGCCAGGGGGAAGTTTCCACCCCTGTGTTTAAGTTTCAAGGGAAAACTCTTCAACTCAAGTTTTTGACAAAAGAAGGAAACTTCCCTTGGTTCTGTGAAAAGATGTTCTCCACATCAAATGTGAAACTGATTACAAACAAGGAAAACAGAAATACCATTGCCCTATAATAGGGGTCGGCAACCTTAAACACTCAAAGAGCCATTTGGACCCGTTTCCCACAGAAAAGAAAACACCAGGAGCCACAAAAACCTTTTGACATCTAAAATGAAGATAATAGTGCATATATCGTTTTTTACCCTTATGCTATGTATAAAAAAACTATAGTGTGTTGCATTTATGTAATCAATGAACTGCTATAGAGAAAACAAATTTTTATTTCTGCATGCAACAAAAACATTTTGAACTCCGAAAAAAAAGATGAGTCGAAAAGCTCAATAAATCGCGTGCCGGCGGGTGTCGCACATTGGCGGTTGTGATGCATGTTTTGAGCAACAGGGAGCTGCAGCAGAGGGATGAAAGAGCCACATGCGGCTCCAGAGCCGCAGGTTGTAGACTCCTGCCCTATAAGAAGGAGCAGTTCCTCTGTGTAAATGATCTTTTTGGTACTCGAAGGTATAAGGTCCCAGATGAATAATAGTCAGTTGTCAGTTGGTCAGAGGCAGTAAAGTATCCACCTTGATTAAATAATCTGCAAGGAAAAAAAATATAGTACTTTCACGGATGTGTGTGCTTAATTTTAAACAAAGCTTTTGAAGCAATTTCCACACTAGCATTTTGCAACAAGTAATGCCATTAACCTGCTGTTGCTGTGGCCACAGTCAGCAATGCAGAGAATTTTAAAGCAGCAATGGTTTTTAAAAACATTTTAAAACTGAGAGTTGGGTGGGGAAGGAAGCCTTCCTGTGTCTTAGTTGCTTCTGATTTCTTGGCAAGAACTTGAACAACATGATATATCAATAGCAGACTTATATACTGCTTCATAGTGCTTTACATCACTCACTAAGTGGTATACAGAGTCAGCATATTGTTCCCCACAACCTCGGAAGGATGGAAAGCTGAGTCGATCCGGTCTGGATCGAACTCCAGGCTGTGGGCAGAGTTTGCCTGCAATACTGCATTCTAACCACTGTGCCACCATGCACAGTGGTTAGAATAATACTGTGGGAGAATTGGAGATGAGGGGATGGAAAATATGGCCGCTCCTTCTTTGTTCATAATTAAAATTCAAAACTGTTTTTTGAGTTAGAAGGTTAGCAATTTCATTTATTTAATCTTGGATTCTCTCTCTCTCTCTCTCTCTCTCTCTCTCTCTCTTTCTCTCTCTCTCTCTTCCTCTCTCTCTCCTTCCCTCCCTCCCTCCCTCCCTCTCTCCTATTACTAACAAAAATAATTGCAGCACCATCAAAGGTACCAAATTTATATTGCTATAAGGGTTCATGGAGCATAATCAATTTCATTAAATGCCCGGAGAGATGAAAAAGACTCTCAACCTTTTAAGCCACCATACCTTTATTAGTCTTGCAGATGCCACAAGGGACTTGCTGTTTTGCCTCTAGCAGACTCGCTTGTTTACCCCTCTGGAAATAGCACATTAGTTAAATGATAATAAAAGAGGCTATTGCTTTCCAGCAAAGTAATGATGTGATGCTATTGACAGATCCATTTTTAAACCTTTATGGGGGGAGGGGGAAGAGACTCTGGGTATAAGAGAACAAGCGGCCAGGGTGTTATAAAGATGATTTAGAGGCAATAATATTTGAGCAGCTGCTTCTAGCATTTGTACTATCTATGGACATGTTATAAAGTGGGACTGGTTTTTTTTCCTAGTAAGATTTAGCAATTTGATATTGTAGTATCAGGTATTTATACTGAGGTTGGGAAGGGAGATTTACTTTCCCTTTCAACGCTCCATCAGGCTTCCCAGGACTGCTTAACCCTTGCTCCACCATCTTAATCCTTTTGATGGCCACTTCCAAGATGGTGTTCTCCTTTTTGTCACTCTTCTTTACTTCCCAAATCTTCTTCCTTGACTCCTTTCTTTTACCTCCTCTGCTCCAGTCTTTATCTGCTCATTTGCTTATCACACTGGTCTACCCCCTTATAGATTGCACACACTTTTCATTTTGACTTTAATGTATGAAATAATTATAATAGGGCAACTATTTTAAAATAGGTACATAGATGTCTATCCCCCTTGTATATCATAACTGATCACCTGAGACTAGCAAAACATAGCACATGCTTGTGGCATTGGTGGTGTTTATCTTTCCCAGTCCAGATTAGTGGGACTTGTGTAGAACAACCAAACTGGACCTTCTGTGAATGTATTGTTTATCATTGAACCATTAATCTATATCTTCATGGTTTCCACAATAAACCATTATAAATGAAGTAATGTTCAGGATTCTGTCTGTAGACCCTGGTGCACACTTTCTGTTAGTTGTGAGAAAAGCTCTTCCATTTACACATGGCTAGTGTCAGGTCCAAAACCAAGAATGACATGTGTTGGTTCTTCCAAGCTGAGTTCTTTATTGTTTAACACCCAGAGACAAAATCTTGCCAGACTGAGGACTCTACGGTCTGCATCTACAGTATTCTCTGTGAGATATTAGAGAGGGGCTGTCTTTACCCTCTTTCTCTCAGAAGTAACATCTGGATTCAGTTGCCTCTTATTTCTCTGGACTGCACCCATCAAACTGCTCACTACTTTCTACCACATCTGGCTTTTAAAAAGATTATGAGCTGCTGCTCCCTCCTTGCCTTACTTGTCATGATGAGCCATGGTGGCGCAGTGGTTAGAATGCAGTAGTACAGGCTACTTCTGCTGACTGCCAGCTGTCAGCAGTTCGATTCTCACCGGCTCAAGGTTGACTCCGCCTTCCATCCTTCTGAGGTCAGTAAAATGAGGATTCAGATTGTTGGGGGGCAATATGTTGACTCTGTAAACCGCTTAGACAGGGCTGTAAAACGCTGTGAAGCGGTATATAAATCTAAGTGCTATTGCTATTGCTATCTGGTAGAACAGTTGAATGGTAAGGACATACATTGCTTAAAGGCACCATTTATCTATGTATGTAGGTATGCAACAGAGTTATATTTCTCTCCATAATACATAGACTGATGGAAGTGTTGCTGGGAAAGCTAAGGCACTACCATGGCCCAATTCTGTTCATGTTTTTTTTTTTAATGTACTGTGAAAGTTTATTGAAGCCTTAACATTGTTCTGCTTTTTTTGTATCACATACATCTCAGAAAGTTAATCCTAGACATAAAGTCAAGCCCCCAGGACAGAAAGAGGTGGCTCAAGGCAAGGAATTTAAATAGTAATGTGCTGCATTACTTTAAGATTTGTAGGGACAAAACAGAAGGAAAGCCAGAACAATCAGTGGGAAAATTTCTGATACAGAATGCACACTTTTTTAAAAATTTTTACCAAGATTGCCAAGGAACAGATTACAATTTTCAGATCTTGCCCCTCTTAATAAATTAATAGTAAATTTGTTGTGTTAAACTTGAGGGAGCTTATTGCATTCTGATTCTTCTTTTAAAATAAAAGTTGTATTATCAAAATTTGGTGGTGTCCTTTCGAGGAACAGAAAAAGGGACAAGGGAACTGCATGCATTTCCTTAGAAATCTACGTAAGCCTTAAATAATCAATAATTTTGAATCTTTTAATGATATATCTGAATTTATTTAGGGAACATAATTAAAAAGTTTGGCCTGCACAAATATGAATGACCACTAAATGGCAGAAAAAAGGTAGAGTCTCTAAATCAATGTTTCTCAAACTTGGCATCTTCAAAACATGTGGACTTTAATTCCCAGAATGCCTCCCAGAATGTCTGGCTGGAGCATTCTGGGAGTTGAAATCGATACATCTTAAAGTCGCCAAGTTTGAGAAACACTGCTCTAAATTATTATTGCCACCTAGTGATCATCTGGATTTTTGTACGTCTAGATCTGGTAACTGTGATTACAGACACAGAGTTGAAAGAGATATCAGAAGTAATCTAGTCCAACCCCTAATAGGATCCACTAAGCATATTTAAAAAATAACCACCCAGACTCTAGTGAAGGAGAACTCATGACTTTTTTTGGCAGCCTCTTCCACTTGTATATTTAACAAATACCTCCTGATGCCGAGCCTGAATTATAAGCCCATTCCTTCTTTTCTGAAAATCTTTCCGAAATCTGAAGACTCCTATCTCCTTGTAGTCATTTTCTAAAGACTAAACATATGCGGATCTTTTAAAAGTTCTCCAAAGGGCTTGCTTGATTCAGGAGAATTATATGTGACTACCCCATATTTCTAGATACTAAAAACCTTCTGGATATTTAAGATACCAAACTATCCAGGGAAGTTGGTTGTCACGGGGAAGGGCTGAAAGCTAATAATTAAAGTTGTGTGTCTGTTTAGCAATTGAGTTTCAGTTAAAAAATATCATTTGGGGCACTTCAGTTGAGGTGTAAGGGATTTCCCTACCTCCAAGGTCCATGCACTGTGGATGAGAAGAAATGTTCTTTCTTTGTATTTTACTGCTGCTTACCAGTCTTCTGTCCTTCCATTTTGGTCAACCTGAAGCATATGTAGCATATCATACACAGGCCGTTCCTTTTTTCCTGACTGACTCCCAGCAAAGCCATTTAGATAGAAGCACAGAAGCTGTTGGAGTGAGGAACTAGAAACTTAGAAATCCCGCTACCTCAAATCATACAAAAGAGGCATGCAGATGAATTAGGTGTCTGACCCTGGATCCTTAGACAAATGAAAATAAAGCGTTTTTCAGAGAGCAATTTGTTCCTCGTAACTTTGGGAAAACAAGGCTCAGTCTCAGATAGAAACAGACCTATCAAATTAATGATCCCCCCCCCCCCGCTTTCATTGCACTGGAATCCCTGGCTTGCAGATGACAAATTATTTTGTTTTCTTCACGGTCTACTCCAATATTTCTTCAGACCACTTTTATGACTTGTATTTATTGCAGTTTCCAAATTATATTAAGCTGTGTAGCAACAGCACAATATTGTTCTTCATTCCTGTGGCAGTATCAACAAAGTTATAGAACCCATTTGCAACATTTTCCCCACCATTATATTTGACCCGAGACAGAAGACAGTTTATGAAGACAGGATAGTTGTGGTTGGCCTGGCCTACAATTTCTCCTCTTTTACAAGAAGTGGATCATTGACAATTATTGTTACAGCAAGACATACTTATTCTCAGCATGTAGCTGCAAATAAATGTATAAGTTTTTAATTTTAAACTGCACTTTGTAGGAGATGTTCAGACTGAGGAAGGCATCAAACGCCTCATCAGTCATGAGTCCCTGTGTGCCCACAAGAGATCTGATCTCCCATGTCTCCTGCTATGGTCTATTTATGGCATGAATTTCCATTATAACTACCAACGATAAGTGATCTGTGATCTATCAAAATCCCCTCCCCCCCACAATTATAATGGTGTGCATTGGTGGATTATCTTTGTAACTAACATTCTCAAACCTTAATCTAGTGAGCTTCCATAAATCAAAATGAGAATTTGGTTTTTCCAAAATATACCAATTTTCAAACTAGAGTCAACAACAATCCCTAACTCTGGCAACCAACCTTTCCAAGTAATATAAATCTACATAAAGAATGTGTCACTCTTCTGAACTTAGCTGTATGCAAAAAGAACTGCATGGACTTTGTTTTTATTTATTTAGAAAATTTATATTCCTCCTATCTGCTCTTGGCGATTCATGGCTTACCCACCAGTATGGTACCATTTCATTTTCAAGAGCTTTTGCTTGTAGTAAGAGAATGGCTGCAAGACAGCTAGGATCTTTATGTCTTCTTGCCTAGCTTTCCAGCAGAGCAAAAGGGATTTGTGGATGGCGTTAGCAAATCAATTTTATTTTATTGGATGAGGGGGGGAGGGAACACAGATTAAACAACATGATTTCTACTTCCTGTTGGCCAGCTGGAGAGACTATAATTGGCTTCTGATTTTCTTTGAGCGTATTGAGCAAAGTAAAAGCAAATATGATTGGTTGGTTTCAAACTCTTTGAAGGGATTAAGGGAATGGGGGAAGTCAGACAACGGAAGTGACCTAAGCAAATCATATTACAAACACAGGTCCTTCTTGGTTTGCTAAGGCTGAAATTGCAACTTGCCTGGAATCAGAGTCATTTCTAGGCACCAGATTGCAGAACAGTGTTATACATGCTTATCTGGGAAGAAGTACATGGATTCAGTAACTATTTAGGAATAGCAGGATATAGGTTGGGGTGCTAATATTTCAGAAATTGAATGAGTTACTCTAATACAGCGGTTCTCAACCTGTGGGTCGCGACCCCTTTGGGGGTCGAACGACCCTTTCACAGGGGTCGCCTAAGCACGTGCTAGCCTGCCATCTTGGTGCCACGCCCCCTTTGTCCTCGCGCGGGAGGGGGCGGGGGTCACAGCGGCGGGGCGGGGGTCGCGGCATTAGGAAGGTTGAGAACCACTGCTCTAATAGTTTCCAAACTATTGTAGCAAAGGGTTCTCCCTTGCTGTTTTTTCTACTTTTGTAAGAAGGCAGCTGGTCAGACCAGAGAGATTATCAGTCCCAATCAAGTCGAGCATCAATTGTCTTTGACTGGCTGTGTGCGATCTTAGTCCCCCCCCCCTTTGGCAGCTGCTGCCTCTGTCTGAGACTTAATTTCAGCATGGCTGCAGACAAGTGCCTGAAGAAGCCTGGTTATTAATCTATATCCTTGGCCTGAGGTGCAGCAGAATAATATCTGCGGTCTGGAATTCATTTGTGAAATTAATATATGTCTAACATCTTTAGCCTGTTTTACCCTGACAACCAATCCCTAAATGGGACTGGCCTTCTGGAATCGATGGGAAAACATGCCAATCTCATTTCTTCATTGGACCTGCCCTATGTTAGATAAGGCTATTTGCTATATTTTAACTAGCAAGCGAGATAACCTTTCTGTAATCAAATAGTGATTTTTGTTTTTTGTTTTTTTAAAAAAGAAAGTAATTTTTCAAGAAAAATTACTCCGATGGAGCAATCAATCTTCAGTGCCACATCTTAATGAGTTGAGTGGCAAAGCTTGGCTGATGTGCACAATGGCCCATGTTCAAACCCGACTGTTTTCAGGTAAGACAGAGAAAGACTCCAGCCTGCTACATAGCTAACTCTGAACCAGTCTGATTTGATGTTTCTTGGAGAAGGCGGCACATTTTTCATAAATTACTGATTTCAGGAATGTACATCTACTTCATTAAAAAAAAAACACTGATGGGAAGTAGGAATCTCTGTCTGTAAAGTTACTTCCATTTGCATTACAGGAAGCTGAGAAATCAACATGGCAGGACTTCCTCAGCTTTAAAAAAAAAAAAGGAGGAGGGATGTGACTGGCACCTCTATAGAATGACAACCAACTTTGCATCCTGGCTGTTCACTGTCCCCAGCTTTGGCTCTCTGCAGACACTTCTTCCACCCTCCAATCCTCTGCCTCAAAGCAATAATTATATGATTAACACAATTTATATCAATAATGGTTTATGACGTAAGCATCATAGAATCTTAATGAAATTCAATATGCAAACCTTCAAATGCTGACAATTAGATGGTTCCCCTGGGTTCCTATAACCCTCAGCTTTTTCAGTATATTATCTGTCTCTAAGGCGGAAAAGCTTGGTTCACTAAGCCTCCTTCTTACTGATTGGAGGGAGGGGGCCTCATTGGTGATGCTTTTAAAGCATGATTAATGGGTAATCACGGTCCAGTTCTCTTAGTACATAGTGATCCCACTTTAAAATGCAAAAGGGCAGTAGGCTATCAGCTGTTTCTCAAGTTGTGCCAACTTGCTTGGGTGGTTATTCTTAAAAGGTTGTGAGCCAATATAAATTCCTAAAGCACCATGGGAAAGAATCGCTTTATTTGTGACTTTCCCCCGGCTATCAACACATTTTACTTCTCCCAATATAGCTACAGTGATAGAGATATGCACACACATATACGTGCACACACCAGTACAAACAAGCTATGTGCCCTTTCCTTTAGGCATGTTGAGGGCCCCGTTATAACAAGATGGAGCAGAGAGAGAGACTAACCTTCCCCTTAAGCCCCTTTGTTTTGATAAATCAATTCCCTGCATATCTGCAGAGAGTTAACAGCAACAGAAACAGTAAAGTCCAATGTGGCAGGAATGATTTTAATAGTGGCTGGTCCTATAGCCATCTGGGTAAACCATGGAAATGTTAACTTAGACATTGAATATATGTTTCAAGCAGATATAACATTATCTATGTGTTATATGTGTGGAAAGCCAGCAACAAATCATGGCTAAGCAGCGTGGTTAGATATCCAGAATTTAACCCCATTTGTAAAATATGCCTTGGGAAGCTGGGGCTATTGTATGTACATGTCAATATGGACATAACAGGAGCAGGAATAATGATGTGTCCCTGCAGGCAATTTGGACTTCAGCTCTCTGAGTTTTCAATATAGTTGTGCTAATAGAGGCTGATGGGAGTGGATGTCCAAAATCAGAAGGACACCGGATTATTTTGGAGAATTATTTCATACATATAGTTTATGGAGATGTATGAATTGTGATGATCCAACATTTATTTGTGGAGGGTAATGAAGGGAAGTGGGGTACAGCTTTTCTCTCTTGACATATTTTCCCACTTGCAGGACTTCTTTTCAACATTTAGTGACTTATGCCTATACCTACAACATAAAGAATATTGTTACTTTGTGCTGGCAAATGACAATGGCTTGTAAAAGACGGGATAGATAAATCAGGTAGTTTAAGATGAAGGCACAGGTAGTTATATTCCAGCTGGAAGAATGAAGCCAGATACTATAGTCTAATTATGTGAAAGAAGATAACAAATCTAATGGAGTCTATTTCTTACGGCTATTTAAGACAACACCAGAAAGTTCCTACATTTCAAGGAAAAGGCAATTAAAAATAAAAAAAATTGATTTAAAAAACATGAGGTGTATGGAACTATGTTGGGTTGGACAAGAGAAGTAATTATGTTGGACTCCACATGTAGAGGGAATAACATCCAAAGGATGTGAAATGTTTGAGATGGATCAATATCTTTCCTTTAAGGATATAAAAATAACAATGAAAATATAATTCCAAGACTTATTTCAGTACTTAAATTTCCTTGCACAGTTCAGTTGGATGGACCATTGACTTCAGTAAGGGAAAGAAGGAAAATCACATTAACATTTGATGCAGAGGGAGGAAGATTTGGGATGGGCCAGGTTCTTCAATGAACGTTCTGGACCTTTCAGAGTCCTAAAAAGTTGCTTGTATCTAGGTGGGCAGTCTAAGTGGGAATTGAAATAGAATTTCTCAACAGCTTTCAGCCATGGGTAAGTAAATTTGAAATACAATTTTCAGGAGCAATGAACTACAGTAATATTTAACTGCCTAGCCTAATCAGCATAAAACCAACCTAAAAATCAGTAGAGAACAAAGTAGGTATATATTCTGTTGAAATGAGTGGAGCAACAAGTGATCCATGGAAGGTCCTTTACTAGTACATATCAGCTAGTGTCCTATTCGAGTCAAGATTGTCCAGCTTCAGTTATCTCTGGCCCCATAAGTTTGGAGGGGATGCTGGAAGGCACCATGCATTTTGAAGACTATTTAGAAAATGAAGCTACAGCTGCTAGATTGTTGAGATGAGGCATTAGAATCACATTATACCAGTCTGCAGGGATCCTGTCTGTATGCACACTGAGTTCTTCATCTGAGACTCTTCTCTGAATGTCCCTATGAGCTGTGGTGGGTGAAGGGTGGTTGCCAAGGAGAGGATGTTTCCAGTGATGGCTTCCCAGTAATTGAGAATCCTGTTTTGGCTTGCTTGATTTTCTGCCTAGCCTGAGGACATTCTCCCAACTCTGACCAACCCCTCTGGCCTTCTGATGTAATGTATTTACCTATGTGGCTATTGTCACACTATTATTTCTACCACATATGTGATTTCATTTCTGCCAATGATGTTATGTTGTGCTTGGTCTCCCACTCTCTCTATCACATAATAAGGACCTAAGTATTTTTCCTTGGCACCAAAAAAGTACAGCATGTATTTTATGTCAGACAGACCACAGAATCTGAGAGATTAGGGGGATGCATTGCTAAATTCAATCATTTTTGGGTGAAGGGGGAACAACAATAACAACAACAGTTACAACTTGTTAGTGATAATTTCAACATGTTTTTCATTGACAGTTGCATTTTCTGGAGTAGGAAGTGAAAACCACTGACACAGATTCAATTAAACACACACACACACACACACACACACACACACACACACACACACACACACACACACCATTTTAAGTATCATGGTTTTCTCCCACTTTTTAACCCTGGTTTGGTAACTGTGAAGAACTTGCAACCTTGGCCATAAAATGCAATTTTCAGTCTTCATGAAAAGATTAAAAGAAAATTAAAGTATATAATACAGACATAGTGACTCCTATTTAAATTAATGAGACCTAATGCCATTTAGCATGATGGAATGGAATGGGCAGGGAGAATTATCTTAAATAACACACTAACAGTAATTTAGGGTAGCAAGGCTATATGAGAAGAAGGTTATATAAGGCTAAAGGGATTGGCAGAAAGGCAAATTTAAGAGTTTACTTCAAATTTCATATAGTTGTTTATTTTTTATTTTTGTTTACTATGCCTTGTATTCAATTGAATGTGACACTGATTAACTTCCAACTCCAAACTACATATACGGATATAAACAATGTAACATAAGACATCAGAATGTACCACCAAATACTAACAACTATCAATATTAACAATTTTTTCCTTGAGGAACCATAATGACTTTGGACAAAGCTACAGCTATGAAAGGATTTTAGTTACAGGTTAAAATATGCCGTTACAGAGATAGCAAGCCATTTGACCAACATGCACGATTAAAACCGGATTTTACCACATATAAAGGAAATCTTTGGGGAAAGTGAGCTGCATAACTTCTGTGTTCCTTTATTTATTGGCTGCACATTCATAGACCAAGTATGTATGTATGTATGTATGCATGTATGTACGTATACAATACATATTAGAAATCAAGCATGCTATTGATGAATCAAACCCCACAAGTTCTAGTAAGGATTGCAATGGCAAGCAAACTCCTATTCAGGGATTGATAATAGCAGCCAAGATAAAACAAACTGCAACAAAATAGAGCACCGAGTCTCCAAACTTAGTTGTAGGACAGACCCAATAGCTTCTGATGGCCACTGCTACAGCTAAAAATTTCACAGGCTTCCAAAATGATTCATCAAATTGTCTTGCAGCAACTGATCTGTAATCACTGACTGAGGAAGGTGGGGAAGCTTATAGCCAAGTGCCTCTATAAATTCAAGATGCCAGGTGTGGTACAGAAGGCAACTCTTGTGTGCTATCTATTTCACTTCAGCACATGCAAATGTGATGTTGTAGTGTATATTATTAAAGATGCCTGGGAACTCTGCTTAGGTACCAATTCATGCTGCTATAGATACTTCTGTATGAAGGGTTAAGGTATCATAAAAAATATCTATGTATATTCAGGGGAACACTTGCTTGATCATGATAGCAAATAGGTAAAATTGTGAGTCTATTCTTTGCTATGTCTAGAGTCCTAAACTTTCCATGTTTGCCATGGCTTTACATGGACTCAGTATCCAGCCAGGAGTGGGGATAGCTCTCAATAAACCAGATTAGAATCTAGTTGGTGCTATTGAGATCCCATGAAAATGTTTCATTATGAAGACGTCCAATCATTGAGGCCTAGGTGTCTGTGGGATGAGTCTGTGTTTGTGGAAGAGAAGGGAACTTTGTATAAAGCAGTTCTCAATATGAGAAGCCACTTTGGAACAGAACCTGCTGGAAAGTGAATTGCTGACCCAGATTCTCTTAAAGAGAGAGAGAGAGAGAGAGAGAGAGAGAGAGAGAGAGAGAGAGAGAGAGAGAGAGAGAGAGAGAGAGAGAGAGAGAGAGAGAGGGAGAGGGAGAAAAAGAAGAGAGAGAGAGAGAGAGAGAGAGAGAGAGAGAGAGAGAGAGAGAAAAAAAGAAAAAAAAAAATTAGATTAGAATTAGAGGGGAGGGGGGGAGAGGGAGGGAGAGAGAGAGAGAGAGAGAGAGAGAGAGAGAGAGAGAGAGAGAGAGAGAGAGAGAATGGTTGAATTTGTAGGTTGACCTAGAGAGGTAGGTATATACCGTAACAATGGATTATACAGTACATCCTCCTTTATTCAGGTTTTAAAATATCGGTTTTGGAACTCTCTGCAACTTTTAGAAATGTAAGCATTCTGATTTGTATAGATGTATATACTGTAACTACAGATAATTACTGAATGAATGTATATCCAGCAGAGTTTACTTATTTCCTTTATGGTGAAAACTATGCATATATTTAGAACACAATTGTGCTGTTGAGATCAAGCCTTCCCAGATCTTCATCCGTTTTATCTCTGTGGTATTAGATATCCATGAGAGCCAATTTGGTGTGGTGGTTAAAACACCAGGCTAGAAACCTGGTGACGGTGAATTCTAGTCCTGCTTTTGGCACAAAGACAGATGGTGATCAAGTGATGAAGAATTCTTGGTCAGACAGTGGTGCCATTAAGGTAGAAGGGTAGAAGTCCAGAATGTTAAAGAAGTCCTGTCATGAATAGGTTGGGCTGACCACATTTCAAAGTCAATTAAATATTACCCTTAATCATCCTGTAGGGATGGGCAACTTAGGGCATACCAGATGAGCCAAATACCAGCAGGCTCAATCAGAAGAACCAGTTTTGAAGGATGCTGGAACTTGTAGTTCAGAAAATCTAGAAGTTTACAGATTGCACTGTTGTAAGGAATATCCTTCTGGGTTCAGTTCCAAGTGGGGAAAAAGACACTGGATTCCTGGAAGTTGCTTGGAAAGAAGGTTTAATGATGGACAGGAGCACATGGCAGGGGCTCCTGAACAGAAAAGGTGGATCACATGCTTCCAGATGTTGGGTGAAGAGAAAAGGCTGAAAAGATGCTGTGTCTCTTGGTTTTACCTCTGTTGGGCCCCACCTCTTAGTTTCCTGTTCCTGTACAGAAATGTATCCCATTGGCTGTCAGACTCCCATGGGGCAACTCTGTAGGCTGTCCTGAATACCAAGCTAGTTTGAGTGCTGGCTGATGCAATCTTCCCCGGTGCCATGAGGCAGAAATCCTATCTTTGTTATGTAGAATAGACTGCCCATTGACAAAGGTGGGGGGATGAGTGAGCTGGGCCATTCCTTGATGGCCCATTGACAAAGGTGGGGGCTACCAAGAGTGAGTCCATTTCCTTTCTAAAAGCATATTTCTCAATTTCTCTAGGGATATTCTACATAATATTCTGCCTTTTTAATTTTTCCTAGGATATTTCATTTTCCCAGGAGAGGGGTGGGTGCTAACTTCCTACAGCACAATGTTGATTTACCTGCATAAGATTATTAAAACTTTATTTATTTATTTATTTATTTATTTATTTATTTATTTATTTATTTATTTATTTAATAAAATTTGTATGCCGCCCAACTCCGGGCGGCTCACAACATATGAATAAAAAGACACCAATAAAAAACATAAGTACAATTTAAAAATATATCAATAAAACATTTACACATACATACATGGGCCAACTCACAGTGTAAAACTCCCCAACTCCACCAGTGCTCTGGAACCTGAGTGCTTATTTGTCCCTAATTCCTAATTCCAGAAGTACGTTCAATGGAAGACATTATTCTCTTTCATTTTCTCTTAGATAGCTGTAGGTATAGTAGCCATTTCTGTTCTAAAGCCAGAAGTGAGCGCCCTCCAGTGGACATTAGAAGCAAATGCCATAAAATTGGACTATTAATAGTAAGAGTACAGTAAGTCATTTTCAGAGATGTTGTCTAATTTCTCTGAGGTAAAGTGAGTGGACCTGTCTGCATGTGCTTAGAAGAATGTATTCAAGAGAACAATTGCAAGCAAAGTGTGAATAACTGAATGGTATATAATGTCCAGGAAATAATATAATATTTTTGCTGGATTTACAATGCTGTTTTGCATTAATAGGAAGCTATGTAGTTATCCACATTTGGGTGAAATTTTGGGACCTGAAACTGAGCAATGTATGATGTAAAGATTTCAGACATGTCATTATAATATATGCTGCTAATGACTCAGTGAGTCTTTTATGGGATTACTAGCTGATTACCCGGCGTTGCCCGGGTATTTATTTACCCCAATCTTGTATTAGACAGGAAAAGGAATGAATTATATCTATAGTGTCAAATCAAAGCAATTTTATTTACAGGGTTTTAAAAGTATAAGGACCTTGTTCAAATCCCAGCTACGGAACCTGTGGACAGCTGGGGGATTTAGAAGTGCCACCCCCTGCCTCTGCCACCACCCGTTTTACCATTCCCTCAAACTGGGCCTGGGACTGGAACATAAGTCCCTGAGCTGGCCCATGCTGCACCTCCTCCACCCCTGCTGAAATAGGCTGGCTCTCCTCTCTGGCCTCCATACCTGTTTCACCTCGGTTGGCGTGGTCCCGTCCTTCGCACGATTTGTGGGGGCGAAGGACGATCCTGGGAACACGGGTTGAAGCTGTGAGGTGGGGGTGGACGATCCGCTTAGGCCGTGCCGCGCTCAATCAAAGCCCTCTGTACTGGCCTAATCAGGCTCCCTTCATAGGCCTACTGTGTGAGGAAGGCCTAGGCCTTTTCAGAAAAACGCTGAGCTAGGCTCAGTGTACAGAACACGACTGCTGAGTTAGGCTCAGTGTATAAAACACGACCGTTGTTCCGAAAGGCCACCCCTAGGGGTGCTAGGGGTGTCTTACCCTCGCAGTATTTTTCACCAGATAGTAAGACATATGTGTACCAAGTTTGGTTGAAATTGCTCGAGGCATTCCAGAGTTATGCTGGAACATACATATATACAGCCATTTATATATATATAGATTCTTATAGCAATGATAGGGATACTTGCGTCTAAAATATTGAGTTCTTCATTTCAGTAAGAACCAGTAGTATTCAGATACCAGAAAGACTTGCAAATCCATATTTTAAGCAGGCCTAGAATCCAGGAAAGGTCTGGATAAACATAGTCCATCACTAATCTGTTGTCGCACTTGAACTCACTAAATCTC
This sequence comes from Thermophis baileyi, assembly GCA_003457575.1. NCBI lineage: Eukaryota > Metazoa > Chordata > Lepidosauria > Squamata > Dipsadidae > Thermophis > Thermophis baileyi. Next base: position 4,911,737 of record QLTV01004086.1, read on the forward strand.
TTATACATATCACATATATAAGATTATCTGCATTGCTGCTTGAGATCTGTAAGTTCAACTGATGAAAGATGGACTAAGCTAAGCCTATCATTCATTTATCACATGGAAGTTCATGTGAAATCCCCCCAAAGTCAGTTACCTAATACTGCTGGGCAAGATGGTTCCTTCCATTCTGGGTCAATGAGCAGCCTATATCAGGACATCTTTTGGCTCATGTAATGTTTCACCTCTGGAAGTCTTCCAGGCTGAGAACAGGCGATAACAATTCGAATGACATAAGAGGCTAGATATAATCATGATTTGGAAGATGTTTCTTTGGTTTGAAAAGAATCTAACCCTTCCTTCCTGCAAAACACTATTTTATGAAGCTTATGAGATCACATAGATGTATCCCACAACAATTATGTTTAGGGTAATTACATTCCAGACTTCTTGTCAGCCTCCTACTAAGGAATTTATCAAGGCTTTATTCTCTATAAATCTGTATTTTATGGGATGCATCTTAAAATTAGCTGGCCTCCCTGATGGATTCTTCTGAGAGCAATTTTTATTGCCTTGAGATTGCCCTGGATGCTTTAATTAGCACTGACTCCATCATGTTTTTTTTTTAAATGATATCACCAACTTGTGGGACTGTTTATTTATACTGATGTTCTATTTATATATAAATAATATGTTTGCCTGTTTCTCATCAGTTCTGAGAAAAGCCACTGAATGTTCAAAACATCATCTGGATCTAGAAGCCATTTCTGAATTTCTTTCTGCATTCAGTTGGACTTAAATTTCACAGATTGATTTTATTTACATGGAAGATTCTTGAGCACACATCTTCTGCTGCTTTTTAAAGGGACAAAAGACGTTTCTTCTTGATAAATGCTAATATAAAACTGGATTCTTATGTGTTCAGGGCTACAGTTGTTGATAGTTACATGAGTGGTGGCAATTATTGCCCCTAAATAGATAGCAAAGATGAGGATAAAGGATAGGAAGAAGACTTACGTTATTTACAATTATGTGCTTTTTTCCTTATGTGAAGAAAATGTTAATAAATAAATTGCATGAGGAATAAATGCAGATGGGAAGGAGATTAAGTGGAAAACCATTCCAATGGAAACATTATAATGGATAATTACTGTCTTTAAACAAAATAAAGTGTTGGTTGAAGTACCTATTCGACAAAAAAATCTGTTGTGTGTAGTTTTATGAATTTGTGATACCAAAGTGATGATAAAAACTAATTCTATTTCAAATTTTAGAAGCTCATAGTACAGCAAAGTTTTGAGAATCCCCTGCCAGTTAACTTTTGATATTTCTCTTTTTGAAGGATGAACAGGATGAATTATTGCTGGAAAAGATTTCTGCCTAATTTAGATAAAGCCCTTGGCAGAAGGCTCATTCTGTCCAGAGTGGGGAGATTGAAAGGTGTATTTTCCCCCTATTTCCCCCCTCCCTAAATTGTGTTGAAGGGAGAAGTCTTGATGAAAGGGAACAGCATTCCTCAACTAGACAAGTGAGATTATATCGGAAAGGTCAGCCTGGCTGCTGACTGTTTTAATAATTATCTTTATCAGAAATCCCTTGGCAGAAGTGGTCTGCCCAAGTTACCATTCTCTTCCGCTCATAATCGAGAAAAATGGAAAGTTGGATGATTTGGAGAATGACTGAAGGAGGATCAAGAGAGAATGAGTTCAGTGAGAACTGGAATGAGGATGATGAAAGAGTATAGCTGTTCTTTCACAAGAGAGAAAGCGCCATCACATGGAATCACTCCAAAGGAGAATCTGAGAGACAGTGAGGCATAATTACAAGGGAAAACAAACATGCATTTCGATTTCTTCACGTACACACGATTTTGCCATCTTCATACAAAAAGCTGCATTTGGGACCATCAATGACCACATAGATAATTTTGAATTGGGATGGGCCTATGAATCATCCATCCAATACTTCCCCTGCTCTCCTAACTCTAGCATGGAGTCAGGGTTTTTTTTTTTTTTTTAAGAAATCCCTTTATTATAGTTTCTTCTCCTTGACCCAAGGTTAATCTTGACAGTAGTATGTAATGCAAAAGCCCCACTCCTATTTATTGGAAATTTAGTGCTGATTATACAGAAGGACATGTCTTTAAATATCTCTCTTTTTAAAATGAAAAGTTTATGACACTGTAAAATTTAAAAGAGTCAAGTAAGAATTTCAAATATTGGCTGGCTTCATCCCTTCAAATGTTCTGATATAAAACTTTTTTCCAATAACTATTAAAGTATTTCTAAAAATATAATTGAGGCCTTTGAACTATGGTGCTGGAGAAGACTCCTGCGAGTCCCATGGACTGCAAGGCGATCAAACTGGTCAGTCCTAGAGGAGATCAACCCTGACTGCTCTTTAGAAGGCCAGATCCTGAAGATGAAACTCATATACTTTGGCCACCTAATGAGAAGGAAGGACTCACTGGAGAAGAGCCTAACGCTGGGAAACATTGAGGGCAAAAGAAGAAGGGGACGACAGAGAATGAGGTGGCTGGATGGAGTCACTGAAGCAGTCGGCGTGAGCTTTGCAGCTGCTCATGGATCCGGACAAACAGGAACAGTCCATAGGGTGGCAAGAGCTGTCTGTAGCGCCGGCACCGGAGTCCGAGACCGAAAAGGAAGCAGGGCCAGAGAACGATGCGCAATCAGGGT
>QLTV01004086.1:4914688-4928357 GCA_003457575.1 Thermophis baileyi
AAAGAGAAATGTGCTTGAAAACAAACAATTTGGCAAAGAATTAGTATTCACTTTAATACTAAGCAATTATTAGTATTAAAGCCTTTTTGTTTAAAGAACAGTGTCTGTGTGTCGCTTTCTGGGGGTTTGCCGTGCTGGGACAGAACAGAGTCACTGAAGCAGTCGGCATGAGCTTAAATGGACTCTGGGGGATGTAGAAGACAGGAAGGCCTGGAGGAACGTTGTCCATGGGGTCGCGATGGGTCGGACATGACTTCGCAACTAACAACAACAAAAATATAATAAAGTTTTTTAAAAAAAGATTTTGCAAAAGGGTAACTTGCCGCTATAGAATGTGAAAATACTAACCTATTGATTTACGTTTGTTAATAATATTTCTATAGAGTTTGTGCCAATGCATTCTCTTGCACAGAGTGATCACAAGTTATACTTTAAGGGGGATTGTTCTATATCTTTGAGAAGCAACTTCCTCTTTGGAGAGGCCCTATAGCTGAACTGAAAAAGGAAAAAAAAAGACTACCAATATGTAGTGTCTTTAATATTACCATCTGGTGATTATCTGGAGTTTTGCAACCCCGATATATGCTTATATTTCAAGATGATCACTGTCAGAATACAGTTAGTCCTCGACTTGCGACAGTTTGTTTAGTGACCATTCAAAGTTACAACGGCACTGAAAAATGTGACTTATGACTGTTTTTCATAGTTGTGGCCTTTGCAGTATCCCCATGATCATGTCAACAAAATTCAGATGCTTGGCAACTGACTCATATTTATGACGATTGCAGTGTCCCAGGTCATGTGATCCCCTTTTGCGACCTTCTGACAAGCAAAATCAATGGGGAAGCCAGGTTCACTTAACAACCGGGTTACTAACTTATCAACTGAAGTGATTCACTTAACAACTGTGGCAAGAAAAGTTGTAAAGTGGGGCAAAACTCACTTAACAAATGTCTCTCTTAACAACAGAAATTTTGGGCTCACTTGTGGTCATAATTTGAGGACTACCTGTAGCTACTTGTCTATTTTAGAGATCAGGATCCATAACAAGGGAAATCAAAACCAAAGGTCCTTGACTTGACAATGAGTAGTATCAAATCTTTTAATCTCTGTGTATATAATAATCTTGATTCAGTAATAATATATTGAAATAATCCCCAGGCTTTTAATCATAAAAGGACACATTCTGGTTTCAATTGAATATTAATCTTTAAAATCCTCTGTATCAAAATATGTATTTGAATCTAAAACTGTTTAACTTTTTAAAATTGCCACCAAACGTGCTAAAATGTCATGCTGGGTTTATATTTATTCCATATTCTCAATATGGCTTGTCGAATAAAATGATTTTTGAAATCTACATTAATTTTATTGTACCATAAATATCCATGCCATCCAAACCTCAGGCCATGATATTCCAACTCTAAATGTCTCGTTTCCCAGCATTTTCTCATCTATTTTTTTCATCCAGATCAAACACCAAGCAGTAAAATACAAATTCAGATCTAGTAAACCCAATCCTCCACTTTTCTTTGCATCTTGTAACATTTTATATTTAACTCATGGTTTTATTCCATCTATCATCTATCATCTATCTATCTATCTATCTATCTATCTATCTATCTATCTATCTATCTATCTATCTATCTATCTATCTATCTATCATCTATCTATCATCTATCTATCTATCTATCTATCTATCTATCTATCTATCTATCTATCTATCTATCTATATCTATCTATCTAAAATATATACACAGACACACACACACAATCAATCAATATATATATATATTACATATTTTTACATAAATAAAGGGAGACTAGTATAGATCTATTTCAAGCTATTTAGCTCTCATCAGCTAGCCACACCCTTATGGGATTAGAACCTGGGTCACTTGCCTTGTCAGGCAAGTGTTTAAAGCTCTGAGCCACAGGATTCTTCTCCCTATCTGCTTGATCCAGGGACAAGGATATATATATGTTTTTTTTTTCTCTGTTAAATCACCTGGTATACCCAAATATGGGAGGGAGCAAACTGCTTCCTTTTTGCCTTTCGGCCCCTCCAGGGGCCATCCAGGCAGTTACTTACAAACGACAGTCCGTTTCTATATGTTACATATTTTTACATAAATAAAGGGAGACTAGTATAGATCTATTTCAAGCTATTTAGCTCTCATCAGCTAGCCACACCCTTATGGGATTAGAACCTGGGCCACTTGCCTTGTCAGGCAAGTGTTTAAAGCTCTGAGCCACAGGATTATATGGTGCATCAGTTGACAAAATACTGTAGGTATTGTCTGAAACAAAAACATCATTCTTGGTAAAACATTCATTTTTATTAGAGGTTCTCCCCAATAGTGACTGTTTTAATTTCACCTATTTTAATATGTCTTTCTTAATTTCATTTCATGTCTATTTTATTTTTGTTAACGTTTTTATCTTCTGATTATTAATTTTAAAACTTGATAACATATCAAAGTCCTTTAATTTTCCAATTAATGCTTCTACACCCTCTAGTGGATCGTCTAAAACTAATACAAAATCATATGCAAATGCCCTGAACTTAAGTTTCTTTTTTCTTTAATTAATTTCTGCAACTGTTCATCGTATGGTCACTCTTTCTACAGTCTCAACATCTTTTTCGTATCATGGTGGCTAGAACTGGATGCAGTATTCCAAGTGTAGCCTTACCAGTGCAGCACAATGGTCAAAGTCTTATGTCATCACAAAACAAGGTTAATTCACCTGGTGCAAGGGTTTACAGCAGCGGTTCTCAACCTGTGGGTCGCGACCCCTTTGGGGGTCGAACGACCATTTCACAGGGGTCGCCGCGTGCGCTAGCCCGCCATCTTGGTGCCACCGTCACTGCAGAGGTGAAATGAGCCGAGGTGGCGCAGTGGTTAGAGTACAGCACTGCAGGCTACTTCAGCTGACTGCTAGCTGCAGTTCGGCGGTTCAAATCTCACCAGGCTCAAGGTTGACTCAGCCTTCCATCCTTCCGAGGTGGGTCAAATGAGGACCCAGATTGTTGGGGAAAATAGGCTGACACTGTTAAAATATTAGAGAGGGATGTAAAGCACTGTGAAGCGGTATATAAGTCTAAGTGCTATTGCTATTGCTATTGCTATGCTCCCGGTTCGGCCATGCCTGCGGGTCGCCGGACAGCCGGTAGCGATGGAAGCAGGAGACTTTGCCCACCTGCCCGGACGCTGCCATTTGGGTTCTTTTACCCTCTGCGCATGTGCAGAACGCTTTGCGCATGCGCAGAGGGTAAAAGAACCCAAATGGCGGCGTCCGGGCGGGTGGGCGAAGTCTCCCGCTTCCGTCGCTATCAGCTGCCCAGCAACCCGCAGGCAAGCCCGAACTGGGAGCATTTCACCCCTGGTGCCACGCCCCCTTTGTCACCTCATCCCGTGCGGGGAGGGGACGGGGGTCGTGGCGGCGGAGGGTGGTGTCACAGGGGGGTCGTGGCATTAGAAAGGTTGAGAACCACTACAGCAAACTAGGCATTTTCTGGAGAAAATGAAGGGGATGTCTCACTAAAAGGCTGACTATGGACTTTCTAGAATTACTATATGAAATTGTGTTGTGTGAACATGTCTTTCAGGATGGGAGAAGCACAGGTGAATTAATTGTTCATAAGCATCAGAACTCATTGTAGTAATGTTGTTGATTTAGATCTGAAGTGGAATTATTGTTGATGGTTTCTGAGATGGTCAAGATTTGTCTGGGGAATCTCTGCCCCAGCTTGCAAATCAGAGCAAACATTTGCCTGGTATATCTTAGTGATGAGGATACAGATGTTTCTACTAGCCAGGAAGCTAATAAGAGTCCCAGGAATAATCACTGGCAACTTTTCCACAAAGTTTTAGAAGAAATTGATTATTTGATGTCTTGTGCACACAAAGGCCTGCTGGATATATGAAGTGAAGGAAACAGACTCAACATATTTTTGTGTGTGTCCTATACACATATAGGACACTCCATGACCTAAGCTTAGTATTTCTTATGGGGTTGGGACAGCTGAAAATTCTTACACGTTCCATTAAATGGATCAGATTACAGCTGTGACAGGAGGCCAAGATTCTCAGTGCAAGAGCTCAGTGTCCTGATATGAGGCCAAATGTTTGGGGTCACATATTTGAAATCTTCCCGATGAAACTCAATATCGAGGTGGATCAAGTAGTGCTCACCACGTGAGGCTAATATCTTCCTGTACTGTCAGACTTGATCTAATCAGCCAATCAGCTTTGAGAGAGCCAGGTTAAGATGTTAACCATATCAGTTCCAAAAGAACAAGGGCCTGTAGAGCCAGGTTGGTCTAAAAACATTCCACAGGTGATAGCTACCTCAACATTATGGGAAAGAAACCTGGGGCAAATATGATTGCGCCCCTGCTACAGTTGTGTTGCTACTTACAAAGTAACTTTCACTCCAAACATTTCCAGAAGCAGTTTTAAAGCCACCTTTGTAGTGCCAGTTTTTAAAGCAGCCAGGAGGTCAATTGTGTCATGTTTAGAGTCATTGTTATATCCATAGAAGGGATACAGTACATATCTTTTGTTGTGACCCACAGGGGTCTCATTACCTTGCAACTCAAAGTCCAGGCAAAGCCTCTTCTAGCATCTGAATTAATAGAAGGCCAATCGATTCCTTAGAAACGCATCATCACTATTATATTACAATATGAAATGGCCTGTTAAGTAAAGTAGTATTTAAAGATGCTGAGCGCTTGGGTCTTGAACCCGGGTTCAAGACCCAAGCTCTGTGCAATGGGATGAGCTCTTAAGTAAAGTAGTATTTAAAGATGCTGAGCGCTTGGGTCTTGAACCCGGGTTCAAGACCCAAGCTCTGTGCAATGGGATGAGCTCTTTAACTTGCCCTGCCTCCTGCCAACCTATAGTTTGAAAACATGCAAATGTGAATAGATAAACAGGTACCACTTTGTTGGGAAGGTAACAGCGCTCCATGTGCCTCGGCATAGTACAGTAGTCATGCTGGCCACATGACTATAAAGATGTCTTCAGACAACGCTGGCTCCCTCGGCTAAGAAATGGGGATGAGCACCGCCCCCTAAAGTCAGACACAACTGGACAGGGGAAACCTTTACCTTTATTTTGTCTAATAAAAGCTCTGCTAGCACGGTACCCTACATTCATAACAATTGGACATTTAAATTACATAGATTATATAGCATCTTTCTTTTGTTTTAAATATTTTAGCTTCACAGAAAAGGCCAATTTTGGTTCATTACCTGGGGAACAATAAAAGTGTAACAAAAATCAAAACACAGAAGAAAACATACTTGAACTAGTCTAGTACATCCAGAGGTTTTAGGTTGGTTCCAGGTCAGTTCCAGATGTGAAATTATGAGGTCATGGACCAAAGGCAGGAGGAAACTTAAATGTTTAGATGTTTTTTTTTAAAATGCAGAATAATTGATTCATAAACATAATTATTACAGAGTTAATAAAGTTCTCTGAGAAACAGATTAAAATGGATGTTGTTTGCTGAAACTCCCATTTTCCATAAGAATCTGCTGAAAAGGTAAGCTGTTTTGATTGTTGGGGACTTCAAGGTCATACTGAGAAATGGCTTGCTATCACCATCATCTTTAAAGAATGTGCTCCCTTATTAATCAAGTATTTCCCCAGTTTCTGTCATGTAAATTTCTGGCTCTTGACATCCGAGTTTGGCAACTAATAGAAATAAGATGATCAGAATTTGAAAACCAGAAGTTTTTATCTTCACACTGCCAAACCCTGATATTAAAGCCTATTAAATGGCTATATTTGGCTAGGAAAAAAAATCTTGTATTTCAAAATAGTAAACGAAATCCTCTACTGTAAAGGATTGATCTTTTGCCAAGAATGTAAAATAGCCAATATCGCCACCCAGAAAAAACAATACTCATTTCCCAGTCACTTCCAAGACCATATTATCTTCTTCACGTTATAGGAGAAATGTTAATTTTTTTCTTTATGTCTAATTCAATTTCCACTATCAAAACATAAAAATAACCTTCCTTCTAACATAGGTAGAAGGCCAAAATGGTTAAGTGCAAAAACATCACCATGGTTCAAAGGTTTTTTACTGCATGATCAAATTTGATGTCACCATCAGAAGAATTCAGTTAACTGCAGCCCATTCTTAAGATGTTTATTTCAAAATCTTCAGTAAAAATGTGCAAAATTACAACCTTACCTGTTAGGGAATTGTCTTCTTTCAAAATTAGTAGACCATAAAACTTGACCAAAGTTATTTGCCATGCTCTGGTAAAATGTTCCTGTTCTTGATGAAAAGGAACCTTTTTAATAGTGGAAAAAGTATTTTGCCAATGAAATCAAGTGGAATATTTTAAATGGCAAAATAACCCTTTCATAAAAACCACACACAATCTTTAAAACTTTTAAGAATGTAACAATACTTGCTTGTCCATACCTTGTTATCTCCTTCAGAGGAGGAGGAAGAGGATGATGATGATGATGAAGAACATAGGCCGTGGTCCTAAGTAGTATCTACATAGTATATGCCTACAAGGTTAATACTTACTCTTCTTATGCAAGACCACAAGTAATACAGAAACCTTTTTTTTTGCTGCCCTTTGCTTCTTGGAATACACTCTTAGATTTTGCATGTTGGCCAAGTGTGCATAAAACATGGACCTCAGTAATGACATTCTGAACTGGAAGGCTGATTAATTGGCATACCTATAATAGATATGGTCTCGATGTTCTGCATGTGGAATTAACTTCGTGTTTTTAATCCATGGTGCTTATATCTTGTTAATTAGTTCTGGATAAAAAGTTTTATTTGGCCTCAGATTGGAGAATGAGAGGGAAAATCAAGTGGAGTTCCACATTTTATCTGACGATGCTCGAACCATGATTAAATATAAACAGAGGGAAATGAGGTCCAGTTATTGAACTTGACTTTGAGTGCAGCTCCAAAGGGTCTGGACAGTTAGATGCACGACCCTTCCTCACTTGCACCTAACCACAATACAAACTTTTTTGGGGGGGGGCCATGTCTGTATGATGTTGCCTTTGTTTGTCCCCAACTCATGAGTGAGACAAGCTAGAAGATACTCTTTGGGCTTCACCCTGGTACTCAGTATAGCTTCAGGGTGTGTAAAATCTGCTAGGTTTTGTCATCTGTCACCATGGAAGAAAGTGATCACAGTGATTTGAAACAGAAGCAAAAGAGGCATGATGGGCACCAGCAATGTGATAATTTTAGCTTTCACTGAGGTAAGGAAAGGTGGAGACAGTTGAACTCAGAACTGAGGAAAGAATCTTAGTCTGAAATATTGTTATGAGAGGGAAGAAGAGAAGAGAAAGTATGTATTTTTCCTCCTTTAGTTCTTTCTCTCTATTCCAGCCCTTTTAGGCATATTGATTCTCCCTTTTCTGCGTACACAGATGGATGTCGCCCAAGGAATTGGTACTCCTATAACAGCTGACTTAACATAGAGTTTGATCAAACACAATGCTGGTACTCTTTTGGATTATTTTCGATCTCCTGGGAATTAGATGAAAGATCCCTTTTTAGTGTTCCCACCAGAACCTATTCCTCTCCCACTACAACTAGCTCAGTTCAGTGTTTCATGAGAAAAGAAGCATAGGATTCTTGTTTTCTGTCTGTATCACTCTCCAAACTGGTATTTTATTTATTTATTAAATTTATGTGCTGCCCATCTCACCTAGAGGTTACAAGTATCCTCCAAACGAATATCATGACACTCAACACTCAGAGTTGAACCATAACACATAGAATTCTCCATCCTGACAAGATGGCTAAAATTCTGGGAGCAGCAGCCTCAACACATCTGGAGGACAGCAGTTTGGGGCAGATTGACCTAAACCAACTATCTACAGGTTGCTTTGGTGGTAATTTGCCCTGTTTTTAATCCATCATTTGTTTCCTGTCAAAGCTATTAAGCAGAGGGAGGAAGGCGAGGTATGTCCAAACAGCAAAGCAATCCATCTTCCACAATTGTTGAAATTCAGCTCTTTATAATCTTTATAATGCTCAAGAAGAAAGAAGGAAAAGGTAATGGGAGGAAAAGGACTGAAGGCTGTGGCAGAATCATGCCATAGGATGCACTTCTTTTATAGCCCTGGTCCTTGAATCCTCATGACTAATTCAAGGAACAAAGCTGCTTACCTTTTCAGCAAAATTCAGAGCAAATGACATAGCAGGTTGTTTCTCCATATCTAGCAAGTCTCCCGTGATTGATTCAGAGGCCAGGGCTGGTTGCAGATGCTGAAATTTCCCACCTTAGCAGCCACTGAAGCAAGAGTAGGCAAAGAGGAAGCAAGCTATATATCTCAAACCCCTAACCCCCTGCTTCTTGGGCAACTGCGTGGGAGTGTCTCCTGCAATTCTCTGCTGTTCTTTTAATATATTTCCTGAACAATATGACAAAACGCATGGACACCCTTATTTCCACCATAGCCTTGAAGGCCTGCTGGAAAAGCCAAAGATCTATTTTATATCCAAGTATTTTAAAAGTAACTATATAGGAAGTGAGTCTACTTCTAGTGGGGATCTAAAGGTGGCAGACAAAACTAGTGTAGGCCAGTTAAATCTGAAGAGGGAGGGGAGTACTGGATTAAAATCCCATTCAGCTGGGAAGGGTGACCATTGAGTAGCCACCGTTCTGAACATAATCTACCTCACAGGAATGTGAGTGGGGATATGATGGACACTCAGTTCCTTTGGAAAAGTATAGGTTAAGCATGTACGTCAAAGACACCTACTCATGGGAGAGCTACTTCAGTAATGACAGAAGTTCCCATTTAGTTTTCTACAAAGATTTGATAGTGTAACTTTGAATTTGCTTGGCTTAAGATTTAAGAGTCAGATGAGTATATTTAGAAATTTTGGCAATTCTCAGCAGTCAATCTATTGCCAGACCCTACCCGTACAGCTCATATCTTCCTAAGATAAGGTGGGTGGTGGAAATTTGAAGTCAGTGTCCTGTGAGCGTGAGTTTCAACACTTGTGTGAATTATTTGAAAGCCAATAGTGGGAGTAAATAAAGAGTTCCTTCCTTTATTCCTTCTGTGCTTTGATTCATCACATCCTCTCATTTCCTCTTCCTGTTACGATTTCCACGAAGGATTTCCTCAATGCTTTTTTGCTGAGAAAAACTTAACATGCCAAGCCTGTGGCATTTTGGGGGAGGCTTCATCAGTCTATCTGCCCACTACTTGATGAAAGAACCCACAGCAAGTGGGAGGGTGTGTGTGTGTGTGTACTTAACCTTTGTGGATGATGGGCAGAAAAATGGATCTCTCTCTCTCTCTCTCTCACACACACACACACCTCAGGGACTCCTGGACTTTGCAACTTCCATTTACAGTGGCTGCATTTGCAATTAAAGGGTTGAAAAGGGGGAGTAGTCTCAACAATTCTACTATCTTTTACAGCAGCATAACCAGCTTAGTTTTCAGCAGAAAGTAATTGGGATATGGGAAGAGGGTATTCTCAGAATGGGTTTCCATTCTCTCTTTATTTTTATTTAATTTTACTCTATGTATTTGGCTGCTCATCTCAAAAAACTCTGTGAGGCTAATAACATTTAAAACCAGCAACAAGCACAGAATGCACAATCAGCCAAGATAAAACCAACAACACAACCACTTTAGAGTCTCCAACTGATACGCCAACCTCCCTGCCCACAAACACAGGGAGAGACATGCGGGATTAGTGCACATTTACTCCACTTCATACAGTATATAGACTTTTATACTTTTAGACAACCTGAAGAAGTATGTTCCTTTCATATTAGGACTCCATAGATAAAGGAATGCATCAAATGAACTCAAAGTTTGGGTTCTGGATAATTCAGAATAAGAGTTGGAAGGGACCTTGGAGGTTTTCTAGCCCAACACCTTGCTCAAGAAGGAGACCCTATATCATTTCAGACAAATGGCTGTCCAGTCTCTTCTTAAAAACCTCCGGTAATGAAGCACCCACAGCTTTTGAAGGCAAGCTGTCCCACTGGTTAATTGTTCTCATTGTTAGGAAGTTTCTCCTCAGTTCTAGGTTGCTTCTCTCCTTGATTAGTTTCCATCCATTGTTTCTTGGCTTGCCTTCTGGTGCTTTGGAAAATAGGTTGATTATTCAATTTAATGGAATACCATGCCCAATATGGGATATACCTTTCCTCTAGATGTATATGACTGATCCCATTCATATAGCTATACCTGATGGCTACTATGGACATCAAGAAGCTTTCACATATAAATGTCCCAGTGCTACCAGTCAAAAGATATTTCTCAGCTATTCCATATTATTCTCCCTCAGTTCTTTTCTGGTAAACAAAAAGACAGAAAAAATAGGCAGGAAAAATGGTGAGCAAGACAGAGGAAAATAATTGTTGAAACCCACATCTGGAAACATCCTAAATTCAGTAGTCCTTTGAAAAGCTTCTCATGAAGTAGTCAAATTGGGAGATTTTCAATATGTCTTCTGAGGAATTTGGGGTTTCTTAATTTTTGTGTGTCAGTTATTACAGGTCTACTATAAAGCAAACAAAAAAACAACAACACTAAAAATTCTCCACTATGATCATAAATCTTAAAACAGTGATAATTGTCACCACTTGCTTGTTGTTTGCTCACCACTGTCCCTAATATTAGAACATTATACTAATATTAGACTATTATTACTTCAGCTTGAATTCATAGATACCATTTGAAGCAAAGGCATTTCTTTTCCGATTTTTTGAATATATTATACACTATAGCTATATTACAATCTTAACATGAATCTTAATCCCACACTCAGGACCTAACATTTATATGAGGATGTTACACTATAATGACATTTTACTTAATTGTACTTAACTGTGCATTCATTAAACACTGTATATTCATTTCATTCTACACCGAAATACCTTGAATTCATCCTTTTCCCCAGTATCTGAACATGTGGTTTACTTTAGCTTACATTCATCACTAATGTGATATATTTGAAACATATTTCCTTTGACTAACCTTCAAGGCAATTCCCACATTCAATAATCAATATTCAATTATAGCAGACAATTGAAATCTTGAATTAACTGGAGGCTCAGAGATATGCATGCCGGAACTCTCAACTATGGGAAACTCTGCTTAGCAAGAATGCCACAAAAATGTAGGTCAAATGCTTGGAGTCCAGCTGACTCATGTCTTGAAGAATTATATTTGCCAGGAGAACCAGCTGGGGAAATTTAATTAGCACACTCTCCTAGCTATCATTGTGACATCCTTGACCAAATCACAACCCGCTGTGGGCTGCTTGAATTGCACCTGGCAACTGAGCTGAGTCAGCACATGCTTGTAGATGAACTGCTTCAAATAACAAAGGTGCAGATTTGTTTTTACTCACGAGTTACTACAAGCAGGACTAAATGCAGCCTGTTGCATGAAAACCCGCTTCTTTTCTATAGGGACCAATCTTACATTGAAACATTGAGAAGCAATTGGTCCAAGCTTCAGACACCAAACCATTTCCCTATCTCCATTTCTATATTCTGTGTTGTTGTTAGTTGCGAAGTCGTGTCCGACCCATCACGACCCCATGGACAACGTTCCTCCAGGCCTTCCTGTCCTCTATCATCCCCCGGAGTCCATTTAAGCTCACGTTGACTGCTTCAGTGACTCCATCCAGCCACCTCATTCTCTGTCGTCCCCTTCTTCTTTTGCCCTCAATCTTTCCCAGCATTAGGCTCTTCTCCAGTGAGTCCTTCCTTCTCATTAGGTGGCCAAAGTATTTGAGTTTCATCTTCAGGATCTGGCCTTCTAAAGAGCAGTCAGGGTTGATCTCCTCTAGGACTGACCGGTTTGATCGCCTTGCAGTCCGAGTCTTCTCCAGCACCATAGTTCAAAGGCCTCAATTCTTTGGCGCTCAGCCTTCCTTATGGTCCAACTTTCACAGCCATAAATTGCAACTGGGAAAACCATAGCCTTGACTATACGCACTTTTGTTGGCAGAGTGATGTCTCTGCTTTTTAGTATGCTGTCTAGATTTGCCATAGCTTTCCTCCCCAGGAGCAAGTGTCTTTTAATTTCTTGGCTGTAGTTGGAGAGTTAAGTAGGAGAGGGCTGACACTTCAACATTTTTGCATCAAGAACTACATTTTTCAATGCTGCCTCCATTTCCACCAAGGATGTATCCAGAGGGCATTTTTGCCATTGGGTCTGGATAGGGAACAACAGACTTCAACTCAACCCTAGCAGGAGCAGGTAGTTCTGGAGACTTTCCATCTTTAGTTGTGGATGGATCTGGACCAGTCCAGATAGAACTGGTGTGCAATTTGGGGGTCATCCTGGTTTACAGCTCCTGCTCCAAGAGCAGATAGTAGCTGTGGCTACAAGAGCCTTTGCACATTTACATGTTGTGCACCAATTATGCCTGTTCCTGGACCATGATCATGGTTACTCATGCCTTGGTCACCTCCCAACTGGACATGGGGCTGTCCTTGAAAAGTACTCTGAAGCTTCAGCTGTTACCAAATGCGGTGGGGTGGGCAGTTACATGCACTCCTCATTCAGCACATTGACCTTTATTCCACAAACTGCAGTGGTTTCCAGCTGAAGTATACTTCTGAGCTCAACTCAAGGTGTTGGTGGTCAACTGTCAAGCCCCTCATTCTTGGGTCACTTGTGGGACCATCTCTCCCTGGTTCTCTTTTCTATTGTGGCACCCACCTCCGAAACATCATCCCTTCAGAGATTTAGGGTCCTTCTCTGGCCCTACCGGCTTCCCATAAGACTCTGAAGACCAGGTTTTTGGTTACCAAGCCTGGGCCTCTTTGTGTTTGGGGTTAAGCCTGTATCATGGCTGTGTTATTGTTTTGGTCATTTATCTTCGTGACGGTCTATGTTATTAATTGGTTTGTTATGTTTTTATCTTATTTTTAATTGCTGTTAATTGCCCAGTTATGAGTTATGTTTTTCAGATGGGCAATCACATAAATTGAATGAATATACTGTAGATCTATCATTTTAGAGTATCAATGGAAAGAAGACACTTTCTTCTTTATAAGGAACTCAATACAAAAAGAGAAAATCAAAGGCAATAAAGAAAGCCAGTTTGGGACTACCTCATCAGTGGTGCAGTTCAGTAGGATCAGCAAAAGTCACAACTTCTCCAAAGCCCTTTCAAGATCATCCAGTTTTGGAATTTGCTTCAATTAAAAGTCTACTGCCAGAGCATTTTTGGAAGGGGCTTTATAGGCCCTCCCTGCTCAAGGGTTACAGCAGTGGGATGTGCGTTTGGAGATATTTTTTTAAACAAAGCCAATATCCAAATCAGTGCCCATAGTTGCTGGGAGTTAGAAGATATATATGTATGTATGTATGTATGTATGTATGTATGTATGTATGTATGTATGTATGTACATGCCGTATTTTTCGGAGTATAAGACGCACCTTAGTTGTGGGGGAGGAAAACAAGAGAAAAAAATCTGTCTCTGCCTCCCATCAATTTACCTCCCAGCAAACAGCAAACAGCACAGATGATATACACTGTTTGCTGGGTATTTCTGTGCATGTGTGCCTGACCCATAGAAATAGCGAAGAATTGGAGAAATGTTCATTATGGCAGTATATTAATGCCAGAAAGTTTTCTTAAATGTAGTCACACTAACTCCTCCCAATTATTTAAATAG
>QLTV01004086.1:4934024-4979322 GCA_003457575.1 Thermophis baileyi
TGGAGACTTCGCCCACCCACCCGGACGCCGCCATTTGGGTTCTTTTACCCTCTGCGCATGCGCAAAGCATTCTGCGCATGCACAGAGGGTAGAAGAACTCAAATGGCAGCGTCCAGGCTACCAGCTGTCCGGTGACCCGCAGCATGGCCGAACCGGGACCTTTTCACCCCTGCAGTGACGGTGGCACCAAAATGGCGGGCTAACGCACGCGGCGACCCCTGTGAAATGGTCGTTCGACCCCCAAAGGGGGCGCGACCCACAGGTTGAGAACCGCTGCTCTAAGGTATACAATTACATCACCAAAGACAGACAGTCTAGCTCACTGTCCAGAAGGAGAACTAGTCTTCAACACTTTACAAAAGGCCAACAGGTTCGGGACCATCTGAATCTCAGAGGGTACGCTGTTCCATAGGGCAAGGGCTACGACAGAGAAGGCATACTTCTAGATTCCCATCAGAGGATGTTTAATGTTTAATAAAAGACCTTTGGAGAATGCTCACCATGTCAGATCTCATGGAATTGCAGAAATAATTGGAGACAGGCAGTCTTGCAAATTACCCAACCTTGTGCCATGAAGGGCTTTACAGGTGATACACCAGTAACTTAAATTGCACCTAGAAGCCCAATGCAGCTGACAATATAGAGGCTACATGGGAATATTGAGGCATCCCCAGAATTGTCTGCTTTGCTTGCAAGATCACTTGCAAGTTTCAAACGATCTTCAAGATCAATCTTACTAGAAAGTACTGCCACAATCCAGACAGACGGTGACCAGGGCATAAGTGATGGTGAATAGTGCCTCTCAGTCTAGAAGCATGCATAATTAGCACCTAAGAAGGATATATACAAAAGCCTTCCAAACTACAGCAGCTACCAGCTTTTTCAAGCAATGGCCAAGTCTAGGAAGGTATCCCTCTTTTCAGCTAGTGACTAACATCTCAGCCAAACTGTACTACAGCCTCAGAATAAATCTCAAACTCCCTTTCAACAGGTCCACTTGGGTGGAATAATCTAACAGGTACCTCCTTGAAATGGGAGATGGCTGTGGAGAACTTCAAAGTCATCTAAAAGTGATCTGATTATGACAAGGGACTGATCCTAATTTTCCCCATATCCAAATTATTTTACCACAATCCCAATATAAAAAACAATTCTAGAGACCTCTGCTGTGCATTAGGCCCTCAATAATCTGGATTACGTCTATGGTTGCCATGGTGAGCACACATTCCTAAGCCACTTCTCACTCTGCATCCAGTAAAGGCAGTTTTGAACAATCCCAGCATCATAACACTAGGACACTCCACCACTAATCTGGTCAAATTTGACCAAATCTGGTGGGGAAGCTGGCATAGCCGAAGCAATCTGAACTGATTCCCAATTTCACTAATGGCACCTAATATCCATTATTTGCAGTGCGGTGTCCCTGAAAGCCACAGGAGTCCTCCAGATAATAATAATCACATCCCTGACCCCTATTCTGGGATTGTGGCTAATCTCAAACTAAGAAACAAATCTTCAAAGCTTTTTAAGCTCTAGTTAGCATCTGCACTATCCTTTTGGGATTCATAAATACTAACTATGAGCAGGAAATGCTATATATGCTGCCTCAAATGCCTATCAAAATGGTCTTGTGTTGTCTTCTGATATATACGATACATACACACATATCAGAAGACTTCATTCTTTATTATTCTAAACAATACCTCAATCAAGGAAATACCAACTCAGACAAACAGGCTTACAGTATACAACAGCTTAATCAAGGAATCACCAAGACCTAACAACATTGATAGGCTGATAGGCTAAGCCACTAATATATAAAAATAAGAGCAAATCCCACTTCCTTCTAGCATGATGATGTTAACTAGTTTGGCAATGAAACATCAGCAAGAAAACAACCAAGCTTGGAGAGCACTAAGGACCCCACAACAGAAAGGTATCAGGATAGCACTCACAGTAATCTTCCTAATACATTTCAGACAGCTTTCAGGAAGCTAAAAATGACAATTTTAGAATCAGTCACTGCAGAATTTCCAAAAGATTAAGGGCCTAGCAATGAAGGGATATAAAATAAAAACTAAATAAACAGAAACCATAAAAACAGTACTGATACTGACCTAAAAGAAAAGGCAAGCTTTTCTTTTTGTTTTTCCCCCTTTTTCCTTTTCTATCTGGAATCTTTAGTCCCCTCTAGTGTCCAATTTTTGAAATCACAAAGTCTCAAATTTCTGTTATGACTTTAAAACAATTGGGTTCCCACAAAGGTGTTGTCTATTTATATATAATTATTTCCAAAATCTTATAACAAAAGCACTAGTATTCCAAATTTGTGTGGTCCCTTAATTCATTTATAACTTTGAGCTAAATTCTTATTTAGCTTTTTGTCTTTTATTTCAAATTCTTTAAATCTTAGATTTATAGTTAATTTTTCTTTTATTCTGCAATGAAGGTAAGCACACCAGATGATTTTGCTAACTTGTCATTTTGAAGTTCCCTATTAGTCTTAAGATAGTTAAATAGTTAATTTCCAAAAGCGATTTGAAAGAGGTTAAATCCAGTGTCCTTAAAAAGACTCCACCATTGTTGAGCTTGATGGCTTCTCTTCATCTCCTTGTGCTTAAACTCATGGGAAACTGCTGTCCCATGGTCTCCTTGTGAGGAGCAGTCATCGGGAGCACAAGTGGGTAATCTCCTTTTCCAGAGAGGTTCTGTGGGATTTGCCTACTCACCCGTCCCAGGGTCACGGCTGTGACATCATCTCTACTTGTTTGGAGATGTGCTAGCTTGTTACTCCTCAGTTGGAAGTTGATAAATTCAATATGTTCAAAGCAAAAAATTTATTCTACAAATTATTTGGAGATAATGGATATTTAAAAAAAAAACCTAAAAATTTACTGCACCTCTATTATAATTTGAAGAACAAATTTAGAATGAATGTAAGTTTAAGCTACATTGTTAGCAATTATAGAACTAGTATTATTTTTTGCATGTAAAATATGGAAAGTGAAATAAAACATGACAAATACTTATTGTAGAGTAAGAACAATACAAATAGTCCCTAACATATTGGCCTGGTATTGCATTAAACTAGTTTATTTAACTAGTGTTAAGAGACTGCTTTATGGAGGCACAATATGATCAGAACATTCAATTTCCGAAGTCTTTTCACCCTTTCAAATTCCTAACAAATGGACAACAAATACCACTGAGCAGATTCATCAGTTCATTGTGATGGAATAGATATTCATATATAAAAACACTTCCACAACTGAGATTTTTTTCTAACATTTTATTACTAAAAGTGTTCAGATATTTGCTTGCCAAATATTTGCGCACAAATGTCCATCAGAGAGTTTTTAAGGCTCTCTAAGCAGCTTTGAACAGGCACCTGAAGAATGTCACAAACGAGACAACGGTCTCCTACTGCAAAGCCCCCAGAAGAAGCCATTTCTTGTTTCATACCAATTTCTTTGATCAGACTGTAGGGAACTGAGCATCAAGGTATAAAAGACATCATCTCCAGAAATCTGGCACAGACTTTGCTTTGGACACTGGTAAAAAGCCAATTATGAAAAATTCTTGTGGTTGAAAGAGACTTGGATAGGCACTGCAAGTGAGGTATTACTTAAATTCAATAATGATCTAGACCCAAGAATCATTTTCTAGTAAATTGCTTTATACTTGCATGCTCACTGCTCAATTACCTAGCCTTCTGGGTAATTCTGACACAGCGGCCTCTAAGGAAACCAAGCATACTGAAAAATGTACCCTTTCCTATTGCTACATTTCCCAATACCACCAAATCCACTAACATCACACCCGAAACCCTTTCCCCTATTGTGGCTCCTTAAAAAGATGCCATTCCCCAAACACAGAAATAGCCAAACAGATGCTACTTCAGCAAATAGCAATACTCTTCCACATCTAGTTGATCCCTCCATTCCAAACAGAAACCACTGGTGACTTTTGCCAACCCTGTTCCTCAATTGCAGTTGATAATAGCTGACAATCTGTATTCCTGCAGATATGTAGCCCGTTGCCAAATTGTCAGCCTGGGTTTTGAAACTGTAGCCACCTTAAATCCAGAAATGCACTGCAAAAGGAAAAGATAAAAATCAGTTTTGCTACACTGTCATTAAGCCAGCTGCTACTTCAACTTAGTTAATAGCCAAACAAAAAGGCTCTAAATTCAGCATAAACCTGGTTACTTGGTTTATCAATGGTAAGATTGATGTGCTAATATGCTGTGGTAACGAACAAAGATTAAGGAGTGTGCTCTCAATGTTGTATCAGGATTTGGCAACTGTATTTTCTCTTGACAAATGACTAAAATACAGTTATTTTATACACTAAAAAGTGGAGTTTCTTTGCCATCTGACTTACCTTTAAAAGAATCCTAGAAGCAACAAGACCTTGTGCTTTCCAATGCCTTGAGGCGTAGCTTTAAAAGAGAATCTATTCTTGTTCAATGTCTAAGTAAGGGGAGGGGTATGTCCTTAATACCACACTAAACTTTATATGCACACCACGTGTGAAGACAGAGAAAACCCTCTGCAGTAGAGGACGGATTTTCTCTCTGATGCAGCCTACAGGGTAGCAACTCATGATTCTGGCGAAGAAGGGAAGCTCAAAAACCAAAAGGCAAATTTCCTATTCCTGTCTTTGAGCAAGTTGGAGCTTTGCTAAAAATAGGGACTGTAGATCTAGTTCTCTAGGTTCTAAAAGACGTTCCCTAAATCTCTAACTTCATGATAACAAAGCAATGCACGTTCAAATTCACTGCCGTTAATAATTTTTGATTCAGAATGGTGAGTTGTGTTATACGGAGCACCTAATAGAAATGGTTAGTATTTACCAACATTGGGATGCTCTATCTGGAGTCTGCAAAACATATCAGTGTCCTACAAGATGAGAGCTACCTGAGAGATAGCTATTCACTCCTAATCAATTGTGTAAGTTACCCAAATCGGTTAGTTAAGATAATTCAGGCTCAGCTGAAACAGCACTCTATACATGAATCCATGTCGTTCTTCACATATTTAATGACTGGTCTACTTTGTTTTTGTTTTTTCAAGATTAATGGAGTCTTAATAATTAAGCCTTTAGTCAAGGATAATTTGAACTGCAATCCTTTCTGTATCTTTGAGTAGCTACTCAATAACCAAATTGCTGCCTTGCCTGGTAAAAAATGTACTATTACTAACAGAGAGGACCAAGTACAATACTGCAGTCTTTCAATGACAAATATTATAGACTTCGAAGTCACACCTTGTTCTTACTTTTGTGGTAATTTTGGCACTGACCTGACACTGTCTTTTGGCTATTTAATTTACACGAGTGGCTCACAAAAGGATTACAAATGTGTGCAAAGAAAGACGTGCAGCAATACCAGACCTTACGAGGCATCTTGGGGTGGAGAAGGATTCTGACTCTCAGGCTCTGGGGGAGGAGGAGGAGCTGGCACCAAGTCCTCTTTCTTCTGTGCAGCCAGGAAATCATGAATTGCCTTCTCTATCTGTGGCCTGAAGATGTGGTTAAGTTTTGGATCCACCACCTGAGAAATAATTCTGTCCACTCCAGCTTCCAGCATCCCTGACCTGGGGCAGAGACAAAAGTGCCATTCAGCTTCTGTCAAGGATCTTCCCTGCTGCCCCCACCTAGAGCTCTCTGAAGCCATCATGTCAACTGCAATTAGCCTTACAGTGGTAAGAATGACAGCATTCTTGGTAGCATTTACATGGGAGAAGCACCCCACCTTTTGTAAAGAAAACCCAGATGGCTCTGAACCTGCTCTTTCGAGGGTGCTTGCAAAATGGACAACAGATATTTGGTCGCCCAACCACTTAAAAAGTATCGTGGTCAGAAGTTGTGTTAGGGTGTTTGTGGGATGCAAATAAGAACAAATAAAAACATGCCTTCACACAAAGCAGAGGGGGGGGAAGCACACCCATTGGTAGAGATAGGTGGGTGGGTGGGTGGGTGGGTGAGGGAAGTGTTTTGAGTCATTGTTGACTCTTGGAGATTATCTGGACACGGCTCTACAATTTTCAAGTGTCATTTTTGGCTGGTACAAGAGAAGAAGAGAAAGGTGGCCTTCACCCCAGGCTCCACCACTGTCAATTGTTCTGACCTCTGCCAAGTCTAGACATATGGGAACTTTTTTCACAAGACAAAAACAAACACTTGCAACACATGACAAAGAGCTTTTTTGAGAACAGTGTGTCAAAACCAAAGCAGTGACATTGCTTCAAAGCTGTGCTGGATAAAGAGAGCAGGGAATCAGCTGTCTGGTTGGGTTAAGTCATGTCTGCAACAAGCCAGGAAGCAAAAACAGAGACACTGAAGAGCATTTGGGAACGCAAATGCAAACCTAATGTGACCCTACCTCCTGGGCAGAAAACTAACAGTACCTGCTATTTTGAGGCTACGTGGGCACTTAAGAAGATCAGTATTCTTTGACACTCAGCCTTTCAGAAGGGCAGGTCTAATCTGGCATGAACTCCGATCTGCTCGAATGCTTTTCTACCTCCTACTTGGTGAGTCGTGCCTTGTACTGCAATAGTAGCTCTATGCAGTGCAGATAAAGGCTGCAATACTGCTATTATAGTGGGCAAGTTTTCTATAGTAGCAAAATTATACCTAGAAACCATCACTAGGTGCTCTGAGTATCCACAAGATTAACACAGGCAGAATTCAATTGATGATGTTATATTTATCTTATTTCTGAGGCAAACTTATTAAGTGAAAAAGGGGGGGATTATGTGGTGCATAGTTTGTCCCAAGAAACAAGAAAAATTAACAAATGTGGAAGTGATCAGATTAGCTTTCTCTAGGAAAAAGGCAGTTACTGTAGCACACTAACTGAAAATTACTTCTAGGGGCAACAGTGAGAAGAGCTTAAATTCACAAAATAAAGTAAAGCTGTTACCAGATTGTAATGTTTAATGTGACAGAAAGAACACGTTAAACCCATGACTGGAAAATAGTTTTATCTATTGACATATTTAATGTTAATTTAATGTTGGCACGAATTAAATGGACATTAATTTTGCCCTAGCTTCATGTGCTATACTTTCAAATACAGCGCCCATTGAACTCATCTTGCAGTATAGCAAGTCCACCAGGCCTCATTTGTATGAAATAAGATGTGGGTGTTTCATATAGAGCAGGAGCACACACACAGTTCAAAATATAGTTTGGTTTAGTTTATTAACTCTTGTACGGCTTAATCAGGGTAGAGCAAAGACTACTAAGCATTTCTCTTGATTTCTTTCTGGACAGAAAGACACAATATAAACAGATCTACAAAACGTTTGCAACACCAATCAATACTAGTTACCACGAATTTATTCCAAGATGCATTTTGTAAGCCATCTTTATGATGTAGATATAGTCAGTTTGGGAAATCAAGGAATTTTTAATCTGAGGCAAACCACCTTGATGTAATAGAATAAATGCTAAGCAGAAAACAGCATCTGTCTCACTAATTCTTAGCTTTGCTTGTTCTATTATTGTGGATATCCTTTTTCAATTGAATTTAAAAACAGCCCCAATGTCTCTGGGCAACCTACAAAATATATAGTAAAAAACAAAAGAGTAAAAACAAAGAATTACCTCACCAAAAGAAGAATGTCCAGAAAAATCAATGACCGTTAAACATTGATTGCTTTAACAGAGGGCCCAGGTTTTAAGGGCTCATTTAAATAGGGCCAATGTGGGTCTCACCAATTATGGTGTTCCAAAGGGATTAGATGACATGTTTGAGATGGCACTTCCCCTTAATTTTTTTAAAAAGAAATTTCAGCAGCGTGTATTATACGGGTTTCAATCTATTTCACAGAGGATATTTTTTATGACTGTTTTTGGACTTTCAATTTGAGCATAACTGAAGTTGTTAGCATTTTGTGACTGAAACAGCATTAGATGAATAAATAATATTACCCACAAATGCTATATTGTCTATAGCCAGGTAATTTGTTGTCTTCAGTGTATAAAATAATAAAAGTGGGATGTAAATAAGTAAATAAAGGTGGGAACTGAAGAAGCTTCTTGGATGAGAAGCAAAACTTCTTCAAGGAAAAACAAAGAAAGTCCAGTTACCTTTTGAAAAAGCACCTCTGGGACAACCATGACCTAGATGACTGAGAATCTCCATAGGCATTTAGATATAAATGAATAAAAAAATCATTTTTAAAATTGCCAGTTAGAGCCTTAAGTCCTTCACTTCTGAGAGTCAGGATGTTAGAATTTAAAACAGGGCTTTATCAGTGCCATCTTTGAACTTCACCAAACATTATTATGGCACTTATGTTTTAGCATATCTAAACACAGAAAAAGAATCAGGTCAGACTTATTATTCTTTGTTTCAATGTTAAATTTCCAAGAAAATGAAAATTTGATAAGTGTAGTGATTTTATAGGCTGCAAGACAATTCTTATAAAAACCCAAAGATTAAATCTTTCAAAATTCTTTCTTCAGAATGGTCAGATTCACTTTATTATTTTCAATACCTCCAAATAACCAACATAACTGAAAAGGAATTATAGAAACAAGGCAAATGGTTAGAGTTATGACAATATATGAAAAACCTATTTCAGAACATCTGTTGGACTCATTTAGAAGATGTTATTGAAATATGACTTAGAAACTGAACAAATGAAAGATGATATGATTAAATGAATATAGAATTTAAACTATACAACTGCTATGCAACAATAGGATGGCTGTTAAATGGAAGACAAATGAATTTTACACATAGAGAAAACTAACACAATAAGTTTTACCATTGGTATATTACTCCAGTGAAGATTGCCAAGATAGACACATTTTCTAAAAATTGCTGGAAATGCAACAATTAGGTCAGATAATATTTTTCTATCTGGTGGCACTGTTGTAAAGCTCAACAATTTTGAAAGATGATATATTACAGAATGAAACGGCTTTAAAGGCTGAATTCTCTTTTCTGCCAACTGTTTTCATTAAACATTACCAAACTTCTATCTTACACAATACACTAAGTTGGCTTTTTATATGGCAACAGCTGCCCAGATTTTTTATGCCTTTTACTAGAGATCACATATAATTCCCTTTTTAGAAGAATGGCAAATTAAGCTATGGGAGTATTCATCTTGTTAAAAATAATCTTATATTTGAAAAATAAGTTTGATACATAACATAATTTATCTCGAAAAACATTTGTGGATTATAAGTCTACATATGGATATGAACTACATCTGAAGTTTAGGTTTTTCTTAACATAGGTTTTTTATATTAATTTTAGCTTGATAAATATACAATTTTTATATTAAATATTTCAGTTAATAGTTATTTCTTATGATTCATATTACACTGATCACTTTTTAAATTAATGAACATTGGCTTCATTCCATAATGGTTTTAAAGTCTTAAACTGATACAAGACATCTTAATATGCAATACTAATCTTATGTTACTTTGAATTTTTATTCAGTTTTGTATAGCTTTTATATCTCTTTTCTACTTTATTTCAGTTTTTCTTATGTTTTTTTTTCTTGGCTATGTTTTTAAATATCTGCTAAGTACATACACATTTTTAGCACATGTATGGCAACAGATTGTAATCCATTATTTCCTCTTCACTGCCTGCTTCAAACAGAAGATGCGTTCCTCTCATTTCTCCTGAATAATTTACTATATTAAAATTAAAAAGTTACAGAAGGCATTCAAAATCTAATTTTACTTAAACCACAGGATATAATTAAACTAGTGGATATTCTCTATATATTTACAAAGAACACATGCTGTGCTGTGATTTAAGTGCAATAACTACTCAGGAAACTGTACAAAAAGTATGTTACCACTGCACTCTGCTGGACAAAAGTACACCGTACAATTTTAAGCTGATAGAAGTATTGAGTGTTATTTGGGATTGGAGGTGATAAAAGAGGAGGAGATTTAAAATACTGCAAATTACCAATATGCCCTTTTCTCCTCAAAAGAAGGGTTGTTTGTAATCCTCCATTATGTGGCCACTTGCTCTAGAAACACGAGTCCTGTAAGAATGCTCAGATGCCCCATCATATTACATTTATATAATATATTGCATATACTGTATGTTCAGGCTTTCTCTGAAAATCCAACCAAGTATATGGGGATTTCCATATAAACTCTGTCATTTCTCCTTAACTGAAACATGCTGTTTTCCTGATACTATATGACTACAGCATGAACCTACAAAAAGGCAGGTCTTTTTGAAGAACTTTACAGGGCAGCAAACCCATGTCCATTTGGTTGCACAAATAGCTGCACCACATCAAAATGTCCACACAGGCTATCTGTCAGACTGCAAAGATGCCTAAGTAACACCTCAATAGGTAAAACATATATAGATGAAGGCCTACAAACCACCAGGAAGCATTTTTCTAATTCTTATCCAAATATTAGGGCTTATTTTTATCTTCAACGATTTTTATATTTAGTACTTTCTACTTACTGAATCACACTTTGTCTGAGCCCATTCCGTAGTTGGTTTTTGTTCATTGCTGGGTTCCATTCTTGCTTATCCAGGTGGGTAGATACAAAGTTGTCCACTTTCTGTCTCAAATTCTGATAAGCTGGCTAAACAAAATTGCATAATGAATACAACAAACTTGATGGGTTTCTTATAAAACCCTACTTGGGGATAAAAAAATTATCCTGGTAAAAACTTTTGACAAGCAATTCTAAAAGAAAAACAAAATAAAGCCTAACAGCAAACCGAAACGTAAGAAAACGAAATAAGCAGGGGAAAGCATGGAAGCATACAGGAATGCCTCCTAAGGCACATTCTGCTTGTTAAGAGCATGCTTTACACCCATTCTTTTGGAACAGCACACACAAAGAATATTCTTCAAATAAGATGATGCAGTGCTTTAGCTCTGAAGGAAAAAAAGATACTTCATAGCATGTAAGGCTTCTAAGGTAGCCCTGTCGGTTTCTGTTCTTAAAACAAACTCTTTTCACTGCAGAACGACAGCCACCCAATTATGGCAAAGGTCAACTTTAAAGGGTTGCAGTTGGGTGTTAAATTCGTGTCTCCATGTGCTCTGAAGCACCTTTCCCCCTGATACAGTACTTCTGTATTGATTTATATAAATTCTTGTCAAGTAGGATTTCTGTTAAAGGCTCCCCCATATATTCCTGATAAAATTCAAAAGATCCGTCTATAATAAGTAGAAGAATGACAGCAAATCTTGCCATTTGACAAGAAGAAATAGTAGAACAGTAAAGCTTCTTTAGATAAAATGTTATTAGCAAAGTGTTCATTAGACCATTTGAAAGTAGAAAGAGTTATGCATAGCTTGTTAGAGAAAGAAAGGATACATGTAGAGGAAAATAAAGTATACAGTATTGCTTTCTGAAAATTATATATAAAAAAAACTTTAGAGCAGTGATGCAAATTCTAGATATGGCTGGATTCCAGCCTCTATCATTGCCAGCCAGCATGCCTGCCCCAAATTTAAAGATTTAGTTTTGAATCATATGTTCTAATATTCATTTTATAAAAGTATGACAATGTTTTTATATTTAAAAATACCTGATTAGTTTCAAGAATATATACAAACTTTAGTACATAATACGATTTAACAAGCATCTTCTAATCTGCTAACTTTTACATAATGCTGATAGAAGAGAACTACATCATAAATTAAAAGAGTTAAAGCTTATGATTATAAACTTTCTATATAGTTTGACCCTGAAAGAGCCTGCTATTTGTTCACTAAATATATGTTCTGAACTTCTACATTTAGAAATGTTATTGTACTTATTTTTACAATAATTGTTAAAAGTACAAAAATACAGACTGACCATGTTGGGCAAATGGAATAGAATATCATTCCCCCCAAATTGTCATGAATTCAGAATATGTTATTCTATTGAACTGATATTGTATAGAATCTTTTAAAATCCTATCTAAAATAGCCATTTAATGACAAGGTGGTGAATATTTATTGTACAGTTTTATCAATTATATTTTGCTATTTGGCTGCATCTGGAATTCAGAAAATATTACATACATTATTTGTGTTATTAGTGTGTTTACAAAATGTAGTACAAGGAAATAAGACTCAACTCCATGAGGGGAGCAGAAATTGGAGACAGTATTATATATACTAGAAATAGAATATATAATAAAAACAGTTGTATACTGTTCATCACAAGACTAGAGATCGCGTTGTTAGAAGGTTTTAGAGATTGAATTATCCGTTTTTGATAAAGGTTATGTTCATCTGTTTGCCTTGATTTTTAGCCTCTCATGATACAATATATATTCAATCATTAGATATTATTGGGTCGGTATGAAACAACTCTGTGACCTTGTATTTGATCTTTTAGCTTACATTAAATCCTTCTATCTTTGATAGGTATTTTATTCTTCTTCTGCTCAATGCTTTACCTTTGCTTATCTAGACGGCTATGATCTTTTCTTTTTACTAGCTTGGCTTACATCAACTTTCCCCTCTTTTGGGCTATTTTGTATATCTTTTCCTTTCATTTCCCATAGTTGGTAGCTCAGACGTGTGACAGTAAATGTACAAAGGTCTCATGTCAATGCCATCTGTGGTGGCATTGACATGAGACCTTCGTGGTGAAGGCTTAAACCCCAAGCATATCCTATTATACCGGGGACCAATACTGTCACGTAATTCCCTTGGTTTTTTTTTTACAATCTCTGATAGTCTGTTAAGTTTTATTAATTGTACATGGATTTTATCAAATATGCACACTAATGTATATGCTATCCAACTTATATAATATTTACATTTTATTCCTTATCTCTTTTAATTCTTTACTAATCCTTTCTGCTAATTTACATTCTTAGAATATACTGTATTTTTCGGAGTATAAGGCGCACCTTTCCCCCCCTAAAAGAGGGTGGAAATGTTGGTGCGTCTTATACACCGAATACAGCCATTTTTGGCTTCCTGAAGCCCCGCCCCCGCATCCCATTTTTGCAAAAAATGGGCCTGTTTTTCGCAAAAACGGGGTGCGCAGAGGGTTTGGGAGGCCTGCAGAGTGCTTCTGGGGGCTGGGGGAAGGCAAAAACGCCGTTTTTGCAAAAAAATTGGTGAAAAATGAGCCATTTTTCACAAAAACGGGGGCGTTTTCCTTCCCCCCAGCCCCCAGAAGAACTCTGCAGGCAGGAGAAAACCAAAACAAAATCTTGTAAGGCAAATTAAAAAAAAAAAAAAAAAAAAAAAAAAGGGGCGCGCACAGGGTTTGGGAGGCCTGCAGAGTGCTCCTGGGGGCCGGGGAGGACAAAAACTTTTTTTTTCTTACTTACCTCTTCGAAATCTTGGTGCATCTTATAGTTCGAAAAATATGGTACTTATGCTTCTGTCTTTCTTCTTTCTTAAAACACATTGGGAGTCACTGACATACTGTAGGACATTAAACCTACTGCTTTCTTTAGGACAATACATTTAGGACAATTTGTTTATCAGAAAGAGGAATCATTTTTCAATGGATGTTTAGGGTTAATCATACCCAAACTTTTGTTTAAATTGATCACAAACATTGCCATATCAGAGTCATGCGCTCTGATTAGTACATGTTCTACAGTCATGCACTGTAGAACATGTACTAATATAAATACTAATATATTTAAGGCATATATTTGGTTGGGCTATTGTTGGGTATATATGCTCTCCTTTTTTAGATTTTCACAATCTGGGCATTGTAACTGAATGAGATGTCCTAATGTGCATTATCTTCATGTTTTGTCATCCAACCATAACTAAAATCTCAATATGTTTTTATTTTACTGATCAGTACAGTTTTAATAAAATATGTATTGTTTATTTGTGTTCATGTATTTTGTTATGTATATTAACTTTCAGCAAACATACATAGCCTTTCTAAACTAGGTTTTCACCAAGATCACAGCTGATGAGGACTTGACAGGAAATATTGCCTAAATTCTTAAAAGTGAAAGCTTTCACAAGACAAAATAGATTCTGAAAGAGCAGAAGGCCTTCAAATGGTCATAATACAACTACTATTGGAATGGCTTAGAAGGGAAAATAAGGAGCTTGTAATGGGGATCATGTAGTGTATACGCAGCCAGTGCAAGGATTTAAAGTAGATTCTTTAACAATGTCCTATTGATTACATTCATCTGACTAAATGTCTTAGGCTTAACGAGGGTCTTTGAAACTAAAATGTTCCAGTTCAGATATATTAGCTTGCTGTGTTATATAAATTAAATCATTGGTCCATCTCTCTCTTTGGGATTTTAGGCAGTACTATTTAGGGATACAACTCTTGTTCAGTTGTATTAACCCAGTAAGGGTTGAGGTATTAAATGCAGAATATCATATCCCATGCACTCTCCTCATGCAAGTGCTGTTAAAAACATCATACCTTGCTAAACATCTTTCAAAAGGTCAAAACTAAGCACTGTGGCTAAGGAGCAACTATAATACAAAACAACAAGAGTTATTTATACCTATAATAAGATAATAATTTACTAATACAGGTCTTCCAGGAAGCAGTAAAAATGGGAAAGCCCTCTATAATTATCTTGGATGGTGATATTATTATAGACATTTTAAATGTTAGATGTTACTCTAGATATTTTGTTGGCTATTTCTTTTGCATATGTTTTATTAAGTTCCTTAAGCTGTTGGACAATAAACAATAAAAGATGTTTTATTATGCTGTTCTTACTGACGTTTAGGGTTCGACAGTATTCCTTCACAGAAAGAGTAGAGGAATCTTAGAACCAACTTCCAGCAGAAGTAGTGGGCCAATAACCAGTAACTGAGTTTAAACATGCTTGGGATATTTATCTATTATCAAATAAAATTAATAAATTAATAAATTAAATAAAAACACAAATAAAAACCTCAAAGCGCAGATTTGATGGATTGGCTCTTTTCCTGCCATCCATTTTCTATTTTTCTATATTCCAGTAGCTGCCTTGAAGTTGTTTGGATTTGGCAACATACAAATTAACTCACTAATCTAATTATGAACCCAAGGCTTATGCATTGACTTAAATGCACAATAACTTATTTGGCTGCTTACAATAAGACGACAACTTTACAAAATTTTATCTTTCCCCATCCATATTACAGTATAAATGCCAAGCAAGAATTTGCATAGGTAGTTTAACCATGTGGTAATTTTTACCAAAAAAATTAGCAGTTTCAGTCCTTTATTATAGAGGCAGTGATTTCTGTACTGAAATTTACTTTGCACAGAAAGAACACTAAGATGTCTGATCCTATATGACTGCCAGGCTATAGAAATTATAATAATTTAATACCTAAGATTTAATGTAGTATATTCTTGCTCCTTAACATGATACAAAGTTCAGTAATTTCTCACATCCAGAACACTGGTTCTCTATTTTAAGTCTCACCAGTGACTTACACTGAAAGAATCTGAGTGGCACCATGAAAGAGGACAAAAGCTCACCTTCCTAATGGGCTTACAATTTTGTTTTATTGCTCATTTACAAGCACCCCATCTAGATTAGTTCCAGTTGAAAAATAGAGTATGGCTGTGATGTGAAGGAGAAAAGATGCCCACATTCAAATCAACAAAGGAGCCTAGCTAAAAACACAGTCCTTTGTTACTGGCAGAGACAACTAGAGTGCTCTTTTATCCCCGTTTTCCCTCCAAATCCGGATCGCCGTGCGTAGCACAGCCTCAGTCTAGTGAACGGGGCTGCTTCTGGACGGACAGCCCCAGGGCCATAACAACTGGATTTACTGTTTGGGGAGGAATGAGAAGAAACAGGTGGAAAGGGCAAGAAAACATGGAAGAATGATAATTCTTTATTGGCCAAGTATAATTAGACACACAAGTTGCTATCGTCTCCCTCTTCTTCCGCCCTGGAGCAAAACAATACCCGTCCCTGGTTGGGAGTACCCATAGGACGGGCTTATTGTGTGTCTCGAAGTTTTCTCAATATCCCAAAACAGAGATCCTTCCCCCCCCCACCCCAAATTATTGGAGGGGGTTATTAAATAAAAATAAAAATAAATAAGCTCCCTACAATGGCAGCAGCGGTACCTTAGTATCGACGTCGGCCAGGCAGTCCCGGCGAAAAGCGTCGAAGAGGCCGCGGCTCTTGAGCTGGCCCACAATGAGGGCGATGAGCTGCGCGTCGCCGGGGGGCAGCGAGGCCGGGTCGGTACCGCCCGGCCCCGAGGAATTCCCACCAGCTCCGCCCGCGCCTGAGGATGTCCCGCCGGGCTCCGCCATCCCCCCCGCCCCCCCCCCGGCCGGGTCCCCGGGGCCGCGTTGCCCTTCTACTCCCGGCAGCCACAGCACGACTGGGAACGGCAGCAGCTGTTGGCGCCGTTCATACGGCGGTCGCATGCATTCTGCATCACGGTTTCCCGCCGCAGGTTGGGACACGCAGACTTGTCAAGGAAAACGCGACTATGGCGCGTGTTTATTACGTTTCCAACCCGGCGGCAGGGAGAGGCGCGGGGATGCTGGGTATTGTAGGAGCAGGTCTGGCTAGAAAGGGGAGGGGTATTTGTATTGATGCAGCGCGGGGGAAGAGTTTCGGGGCTGCAGGGAAGCAGAGAAATAGGCTTATAAAGCTCGAGTCCCACCACATTTAGAAGAGCAGCCGTCACCCAGTTGTGTTAGACTATGACAGCCATCATCGCCTTAGATAGAGGAATGATATAAGGATAATGGGAGTTGTATTCCATTACTAGAACTAACTAGACCTCTGCATCGCTTATTGTCCTGCCTCCCTCCCAGCACTCGCCGATCTTTTGCGATAATTCGCGTTTTATTAATAAAATTATTCTGCAGATAGCTCTGTTCTATTTTGTTGAATGTGCTGAAGCAACCCGAAGCTACAGCAGTGCAGTGGTCGTTAGTAGGCCACACATATTAGCACACACAACAGCACGTATTGGCACACCCAAATGCATAACACTCCCTTGAATGTATCAGTGGACAGAAGAATCATTCTTGCACTCTTTCAGATATTGTACAGATATGCCCAGAACAATATTATGACTAAAATCCAATTGGCAATCATCTGGGTGGAAGACACCATGGAGAGACACTAACAAGGTAGCAGTTAAGCTGCTTTGTGTGTCCAGCCTGCCATGTCACACACTATAAGGCAGTGGTTCTCAACCTTCCTAATGCCGCGACCCCCGCCCCGCCGCCGCGACCACCGCCCTGCCCCTTCCCCGCGCGTGATGAGGTGACAAAGGGGGCGTGGCAGGCTAGTGCGCGCTTAGGCGACCCCTGTGAAAGGGTCGTTCGACTCCCAAAGGGGTCGCGACCCACAGGTTGAGAACCGCTGCTATAAGGGATACTACCAGTACATTATATTCTTTAATAACATTTCTTAAAGGTACCAATCTAGGGTTTTTCCCAACCAAATGAACGAAGGAAAAATTATCGCTGAGCAAATTAACACAATTTACTGCAGGAGGACATGAGAAAGCTTTGACACTTGGTGGCTTTTTCATGATAATTGAGAAATACGCTGTTGGAAGTTTGATAAAATTCCCATTAAGTGCCCCATGGAAGTGCAGAGAGATTTGTGGGAAAGTAAATCCCAATGAGATAGCCAGCTTGATGTAGTGGTTAAGGCCCAGGCGAGAAACTGGGAGACCATGAGTTCTAGTCAGTGGTGGGATTCAGCCGGTTCGCACCGGTTTGGCAATCATTGAAGAATAAACCAAAAAGTAGAGAAAAATAAAGTGGATAAAAATGAAATAAATGCAATAGTGTAAGGCATGTGACAAGACAGTCAGCACCCCTTCTCCTTTAGAAAAACATCATTCTCACAAATTATTTATTTATTTGTTAGATGTTTATCCTGTCTTTATTACTTTATAAGGAACTCAAGGTAGAGAACTTATCTAATATTCCTTTCTCCTCTTAGTTTCCCCACAACCACAATCTAAGAAGTGGTTTGGGCTGGGAGAGACTGGTCACTCAGCCATTTTTGCAAGCCTAAAATGGGACTAGAACTCAGAGTCTCTTGGTTTCTAGGCCAGCACCTTACCCACTACTTTGTTTAAAAAGGAGGAAGGAATGTCAAAATAACTTGTCAAAATTGCATGCGAAAACAGGGTTGGAGGAAACAAACTTGTAAAGCTGCAAACATCACAGAACATTTCAGAATAATCTCCCATAGAATGATGCAAAAGACAAGAGAGGTTGTAGCAAATTACAATCTGAGATGGAGCTGTTAGTAGGAAAGGAGACTAGAATGAGCAGTAATACTTTGCAAGATGAATCAAGATGTTTGTTATTTATTTGCACAAGGCGAGCATTCTTTTTATTTCAAAATTACTTGCTCCGGCGAGGTGAGCGGCCGGGCATGACAAGGAGTGGTTGGGAGGGGATGGGTGAGGTGTGGTTGGGCGTGGTGAGGCGAGGCACCCCTCGACGTGAGTGACGTTGAGTTGGCCACCCCCACCAAGTCACATGACCACCCAGCCACGCCCGCCCTGCCGGTCATTAGGGCAGAGAACCGGTTGTTAAATTATTTGAATCCCACCACTGGCTCTAGTCCTGCTTAGGCACAAAGCCAAAGCTGGATTACCTTGGACCAAGAACTCTCTCTCAGCCAGGGGTGAAATGCTCCCGGTTCGCTTGTACCTGTCGGTCGATGTAGAGCCGGTCGCCAAGGTAGTGCGAGGCGCTGCCCACCCGCCCGGATGCTGCCATTTGGGTTCTTTTACCCTCTGCGCATGCGCAAAGCGTTCTGTGCATTCGCAGAGGGTAAAAGAACCCAAATGGTGGCAGTCCGGGCGGGTGGGCGGCGCCTCGCACTACCTTGGCAACCGGCTCTACAGCGACCGACAGGTACGAGCGAACCGGGAGCATTTCATCCCTGCTCTCAGCCCTAAAAAAGGACGCCATGGCAAACCACCTAATAATCCTTCCAAGGAAATTACAGGGACTTGTCCAGCCATTCACCAAGAGTCAAAAACTGACCCGAAGGCACAAAAAAGAAAGAAAAATCCCACAAAGTCACTTAGGCAAATGGTCAATTACTTATTTAGGACACAGCCTGGATTTGTAGATACAGAGAACCCCACTGTATGTAAAACGTCCCAGATATAACCATAAATGAATGCTACAATTTTGACTCCATTCCTGATAAACAAAGACTGGCCTGTTATCCAAAATGGGGTTTTGCTCATTGATGATTTCTACCAAAAGAGGTTTTTGGTATTTTGAAAACTACTTATATTTTATTTTGGAATGTCACAGTATTTATGATGTTACTCTTTTTTTCAGAACCGTGGCTATTTTATCGTATTTCATTGTTGGTTTTTATGCCCATGGCTAACTACGCTTTATTCAATTAATTTATATTTTGACTTCTAACAACAGAGTAAATCAAACACTAGCCACCCAAGTTGGATATATGCCAGGGGTGAAATTCAAAATTTTTCCCTACGGGTTCTGTGGGCGTGGCTTGGTGGGCGTGGCAGGGGAAGGATACTGCAAAATCTCCATTCCCTCCCCACTCCAGGGAAAGGATACTGCAAAATCTCCATTCCCACCCCACTCTGGGGCCAGCCAGAGGTGGTATTTACGAGTTCTCCGAACTGCGCAGAATCGCCGCCACCGGTTCTCCAGAACCTGTCAGAACCTGCTGAATTTCACCCCTGAAATACGCAATATACTATATGTATCATTTGCAAACATCCGTTTTTAGGTTTTTTTTCATTTTTATATTTTGCACTGATCTACCTACCACTGATTAATAATATGATTTTATTACATTTATGCCAAGAACGTGACAAAGAGGCACCTGCCCTTAATATCAGGTATTTCATGAGTGGCTTGAATGGAAGCAGAATATGGTTTCGGTCTACTTACTCACTTCATTATTACCACCTAAGATGCATCTAAGCTGAACTCAACAATGTAAAAAGTTTTCCTGTTTGGAATCCTGGTTATCTAATGCAGGGGTGAAATTCAAAATTTTTCCCTACTGGTTCTGTGGGCGTGGCTTGGTGGGCATGGCAGGGGAAGGATACTGCAAAATCTCCATTCCCACCCCACTCTGGGGCCAGCCAGTGGTGGTATTTGCTGGTTCTCCAAACTACTAAAAATTTCCGCTACCGGTTCTCCAGAACCTGTCAGAACCTGCTGAATTTCACCCCTGATCTAATGGTATGAAAGTGTCTTCAGGGTCAATTCAATCTGTTCTAATGTCTATACTGGGATGGCTGTGTCAGACAGATAAGTGTACAATCTTCCATTGACATCTTAATGCATCTAACATAGAAATCAAAGCTTTGAGTAATATCCCTGTGTGGCATTGGTTCAAAATATTGCTATCTGAGCTGCTACCTAACTATTTCCTTTTGCATCTCTTTCTACACCATTTCCTATTTTTCTTTATCCACCTCAGCTTCAAAAAGATGAACGAATAAACAGAGGACTTGTCTTGGCAGTTTATGCATTCAGTTTGAACTGGGGACTTCCACTGTTTGATTGTTATTTTTCTCTCAGTTTAAACCACTTTTTCCGAGTTTGATGCCTCTCAGATGTGTTGGATTATAACTAATATTTCTCCAGCTAATATGACCATTTGAGGACACTTCAGAATCAGTACAATGTCAATTATAGAGGGGCTGCAAAGTGTGATCCATAGACTGGCCATGAGAGGGCACCAAGGCGTTGCAGTTGACAAAGCCTTTTCTCTTGTAACCCTAATTTCAAGCAGTGTAGAGAAACATTTTACAGTTGGGGGAAGGGGCTACAGTATTCAAAGCCACACAAAAGCCAATGCGCTTCCTTTTGTCTTTTAGTCAATTCTACGTATATGCCTTGGACTTTGAAGAAGCAGGATAAAAAGAGTATTGACACTTTTGAACTTTAGTGCTGAATAAGATTGCTGAGAATACCACTGACAGCCAAGAAAACCAACAAATGGACCATTGAATAAATCACCCCAGAATTCTCCCTTGAGGCACAGATGATTAAGCTCAGATTATCATACTTTGTATACATTATTCGGAGACCCAGATCCCTGGAGAAAACCATAATGCTGGGAAAGGCGGAAGAAAAGAAAAGAAGATGACTAACAGCGTAAACTGGGTGGACTCAGTTACAATGATGATGGGTGCCTTCAGGAAGACCTGAAGAACCAGGTTGAGGATGATTGTCCTGGAAAAAATCTGTTGAATCAACATTGATTTGATGGCACAATCAACTTACATGCATTTATACCAGAGGTGGGTTTCAGCAGGTTCTGACCAGTTCTGGAGAACTGGTAGCGGAAATTTTGAGTAGTTCGGAGAACCGGTAAATGCCACCTCTGACTGGCCTTGCCCCCACCTATTCTCTGCCTCCCAAGTCCCAGCTGATCGGAAGGAAATGGGGATTTTGCAGTAACCTTCCCCTGGAGTGGGGAGGGAATGGAGATTTTGCAGTATCCTTCCCCTGGAGTGGGGTGGGAATGGAGATTTTACAGTATCCTTCCCCTGCCACGCCCACAAAGCTACGCCCACAAAGCCACACCACGCCCACACCACTATGCCCACAAAGCCACACCACGCCCATCAAGCAGAACCGGTAGTAAAAAAATGTGAATCCCACCACTGATTTATACATAGTTATCATGCCTTTCAGGATAAACAATGTTACGCAAAGTACAGAGAAGCATTAACAATGAGCCAAAGAAATAATAATAGCAATAGGATATACCATCCGATTGTGCTTTACAGCTCTCACTGGGTGATTTACAATATCAGCTTTATCTGCATATTGCTCCCAACAATCTGGATCCTTGTTTTACTGACCTCGGAAGGATGGAAGGCTGAGTCAACCTTGAGCCCCATCAGGATCGAACTCCAGACTGTGGGCAGAGTTTGCCTGCAATACTGCATTTAACCACTATGCCACCAGGGCACCTGGTGAAGTGAAATGAACATATGAGATAGGAAGCATTAAGTTTGCTTCTTTTCTCTCATACACACGTAAGTTCTAATTCCCATAGCATTCAATTTCCCTTCTTCCCCTGAGAAATCCAAATATCATTTCCATATAATAAGCTAAATAGAAGTCTGTTCTTCGACAGTGGTTGTCCTACTTTTGATTTACATTCATTTCCCTCTACAAACCATACGCCACCCACCACCTTTTGACCAGCATTTGCACGTCTTAAAATTCTTGTCTCCCTATTTTAGTATACACTTCACTAATTTACATCTATTTATCAACCTGCCCTATGTATAACATGTAACATTTTTCAGTCAAACAATGTTTTTCATGTTTCTTGTTGCTATTTGACGTGCTGCAATTCATTTATATTCTCATTCAACCACACACTATTGACTATATAAAAAAGATACACGCATAAAGCCAGATGGCATTTCCCTGGTATTGTTCCTTGTCACCTCTTTTATCTTTTCAGTCAGAACTCTGCCAAACATCTTCCCCAAAATACCTAATAAACTAACATACACCCAGCTCTTCCCAAGATTTTGCATTCATTCTTGCTACCTTTCCCTTTGTACAAGGGAACAATAATGGCAATCTTCCAATTGTCAGGCACAGATGCCGTCTTTACACAGATGTTAAGCAAGTCACCCAGCCACTCCATAAGCAAACCACATCTTTATTTTAACATTACTCAGATTACCACAGGGAAGGCAGATGATCACGAGCCGTATGACTGTGCACTTGTTGCATGGCAACTAATCCACGAGAACAATCCTGAAAATCTGCTGCAGGAACAAGACAAATACAATGCCGACACCCACCCAACTGCACAACATAGCAAGCTTTGCACATATGGACATTGCCCATATATACCCATTTCTGAATGGCGGCTAGTAATTACATATTAAAAAAAATCTGCAGCCTGCAGCAGTGGATGTCTATGCAAAAAGGACAGAATGTTCAAACAGAAGGGCGTACACCTCCATTTTACAGCACACTGAAGTACTTGCCAGTCCAGTCAATTTTAATGCAAAAGTGGGTTATTTTGGCTGGAAATGCCATTGTTTCAGGTAGAAAACCAAAATGTCTTTATTGTATGTGTACAGTGAAAGCTATCGAAGCGGAATGCTTTGTTCCAAAGCAAAGGGCAAATCTGACATTTCTCAGTCCTCATAGCAACGCTAATCATTTGTCCTTCCAGGATGAGTCAAAATTTTGGATAGAGGAACAGAGGCAAAATTGTATGCAAAGGAGAAGCTGCATCAAACAGGAATCCAGGTGACCTCATCACATACATTAATCATTTCTGCTCCTCTGTAGACACCGATGCAACAGCAGTGGGTTGCTCCCGGTTCGGACCGGTTCTTAGAACTGGTAGTGGCGGCGGCGGGAGCCTCCACCCACACGCCCAGGATGCTTCTGCGCATGCGAACTGGTAGTAAAGGGTTTTAGGGTTTATCCTAAACCCTAAAGGTAGTAAAGGGTTTATCCCTCCCCCCCAAATATAATTGTTGCCTTCTGTAGTAAAAATTGTAGATATTTTACTTGTATGTCTGTTTCGGATGTAGAGTCTTGGTTATTGAGCAGAAGGAATGCAGAAGAATGTTCTCCTACAAGATGCTTCTTAAGGCAGAGGTGGGTTCCTCCCGGTTTGGACTGGTTCGCCTGAACCGGTAGCAACCTGCTGGTGATGTCACAGAGCCGGTTCAGTCAGTGCTGGTCTGTGGACGCTGCCATATTTTTTTTAGAATTTTTTTTTATTTTATTTTTTTTAAATTCTTCTGTGCATGTGCAGAAGCTGAGTTTCCAGCACTGCGCATGTGGTCGCCATCTTGTTTTTGGCTTTTTTTTTAAATTTTTTTTTTATTTTTTGGCACTGCGCATGCACACGGCGCGGGAGGAAGCAAACTGGCAGCAAGGTAAGTTAGAACCCACCCCTGTCTTAAGGTCAACAAAATTTTAATTGGAGGAATTGGTGCAATTGGCAAAGGAATCCTCACAGAAAGCTGAAACTGTGTCAAAATCACCAAGAATTTTAAAGTCTCCCCACTTGCAAATCAGCAGGGCAAAGGGCAGGAATAACAGGAATCAAATTGCAGGATGAATGCTACCAAATTAAAAGTTCTTCTCCCCCCCCCCCAGAAATTAAATTCATGTGCTGTCACATCATGTTTCCCATTTAAATACCATTTTCTACACGACTAAATAGAGCCTAGAAAGGCTGGTACAGATCAAAACATGATGCTTTTTTTAAGAGGGGCATGATAAAAGCTATCATGTCACCTGTCCTGTGACAGATTCTGATATATTTGAGTTACAAAATCTTGTAGTACAGGTAGAAGAGTACAATTAGAAGAGAGGCTGGCTGATGTGATCTATAACATAATATCTATGTTTTCAATGACTACTTCAGCCTTCTAAAAGCAGAGTATAATCTACTGTGAGGTGGCTGTGTTGCTACCAGCGTTGCTATGTAACTCTATACCTATTGATTTGTAACAGTTTCTTTCATACACCCTTTCCAATTCGAGCTATGAATTTGCGTGAAGTATGAACTGAGCTTTTACAAAGATGGAATACATGAGACTCACAGAGGTTGAAGTTTTGTTGTGGAAGATTTCAGCTGTGTGGCTTGTGGAAAAATACCCAAAGAGAGAGAGAGCTCTGAGAAAGGGATGAATTTCAAAACATGATATGGTTCCCATGGGTTTTGGATGAGTGGAAGATGACCAAGACATTTGTGAAGAGCACCAAGATAGGATTGGATAAAGCCTTGTTGGAAATAGTGAAACTGGATGGGAATGGTATTATTTCAGCACCATCTTAAAGAAAACTTACTTTGCATGGCTGGTTTCCTTCCATCCTTGGGAACTCAAAGCTACCCCAACAAGCCAGACTTTGAGTTGGTCATTAGTTCTGTGTATGAAAGAGAAAGTTAATGAAGTCTTTACTTTGGAAAGTGAATAAATCTTGTAAATGCATATTTATTTCCAAGTGTCTTCAATCTAAACAGTAGCACTGGAGGAGTTACAAAAATGTGTCTCCTGTCATTATTATATTGATTCAAAAATAGTGAAATTTTTGGAAAAAAGCATTTGATTTTTTTAAAAAATATATTGAATTGACTCTATAGGTTAGGACCATACCTTAAAATTGTTTTTAAAATGCCTATTATATGGAAAAGATTAGGACAGTTAGTTTAGATCAATCATTGGATGATGATGATGAGTTTTAATCATTTTCTGTGTGGAAAGTTAAATATTATGCATCTATTGCCTACAACTCGAAAATCTATCCCAATTTCATCCAGTAGTGTTTTGAACTTCAGAAACACCTACATTATTAGAAGCAATTACCAAATCTTATTAGATAAAAAATATCAGCTACTCTTTATAAGTACTTGTTACTGATAAACCAATATGATACAAATTTTAAAGAATGAATGAAACAAGAATTGGAGAGCTCCATTTTATCCAAACAGTAAGAAACAATCTCAACATCTAAATAAAAAAAATTCAGTAGATCTTAGAATATAGCTTATTCAAGATTTGACCCCATTCCAAGGAGAGGAGTAAATCTTCATGTTGTTGGAGATAGAATAAGAATAATGCTTCATTAAAACATGTTTTTGCAATGGCCTAATATTATTAAAAACTGGGAAGGAGTCATTGCACTTTGGTTTTTAGACAGCGTCTGATACTTTTGTACAACTGTATTATTTGGAACTATATACAGTACCTATTATGTGGAAATTGATGGTTGAACAATGGAAATGTTTATCCCTCTTATTGCTAAGACACTTGTCTCTCAGCATTAAAAAGACAAATTTATAGCCCAAATTATTCAATGAATCAAAGACCTGATGTTACTCATGACTTATGAATGAGTTGCTTACAGATGCAAATTCTGTATGGATAAGAATAGTAATATATGGTAATGAACTTTACTGAAACTGTTTTGCAAAATTTATATATTGTACATGTACGAGAAGTACTATACTATATTTTTTTCTTTGGTTTCTTTTACTGTTTTCATTTTTTTATTATTTTTCCTTTTTTTTTTGTTCTGTTTAATAAAATAAATAGACCCTCTATGTAACAGTGATGTGCTCAAGCTGGGCTCACTCATATGCACAACCCAGCACCATCTATCCCTGGATGTGGCAGTTTCCTGACAGCAATTTTTCCTTTCAGGCCTTTTTATACTGTAGAAATAATCATATCTTTGTGTATGCAGCTTGTAGTGGATAAAACACCAGTCTAAATGTACACCTTTTCGTATCAGAGTAACATCTCCTTTGAGGATTAAAGCAGGTGGCAAGGGACAAAATTCTACATGTGAACACCATCCTCGGTGCCTGATTAAAATTCAGCAGCCCTGAGCAGCACTGCAAGCTACCCCATACCATCTGGTAGCAATGAGGGGGAAAATAATATAGCCATATAAAAAGGCATAGAGTTATACACCCAAAAAAATCCCTTTTGATCTAAATGCAAGATTTGATCAGAAAAGCAGTGTATGTGAACAGTGAATTATTATTTATCTGGACAAGGGAATTTGACCTTTTAATTCAACACTATCAAAGGTCTTACGTTATATTTCTATACAGATTTATGGGTGCATGGGGGTGGGGGAGTAGGTTTTCCTACACACTTACTCTGAACAGTTAATGGTCCCTAGCAGTTAATGATCATCTATGCTGACCAGGGGTGAAATCCAGCAGGTTCTGACAGGTTCTGGAGAACCGGTAGCGGAAATTTTGAGTAGTTCGGAGAACCAGCAAATACCACCTCTGGCTGGCGCCAGAGTGGGGTGGGAATGGAGATTTTGCAGTATCCTTCCCCTGGAGTGGGGAGGGAATGGGGATTTTGCAGTATCCTTCCCCTGGAGTGGGGAGGGAATGGAGATTTTGCAGTATCCTTCCCCTGCCATGCCTACCAAGCCACACCTACCAAGCCACACCATGCCCACCAAGCCACGCCCATAGAACCAGTAGTAAAAAAAATTGGATTTCACCACTGGTGCTGACCCTTTATAAACAGAGATGCCCAAAAAGTAAATTAGGAAGTACTGGTATATTCTGAGAGAAAATTTGCAGTAGACCACTAACAATGTCTAGTTCTTAATTAATTACAATAATTATTTAAAACAGAAGTAAAATTACAGTAGATAAAATGAAAGTAGAAAACTATACTAGCAAAATTTCCTATCCCCGCATTTGATTCTTTTCTTCTTTCTATCACCTCTATTCTGCCTTGCCATAGGATTGTGGTGTTCAGATTTCAGGTGGACAGAGCCAAACAAGGCAATTAGTAAAAGCCTTTGAGTTTGCCGCTGTCCCTTTTCTTGATGTCACCAGTGGCTGGAGATCATCACCTAATCACAGCATACGGTGGTAAACATCGCTGAAAGCTAGCACCTCCCCATACCGCCAGGCAGCTAATCTATAGGATGAAAGGACTGCCTCTTCATAACTTCTCTCCAGACAAGGAGAGGACTTGAGATCACTCACAACTGCTCCAGACAGTTGCTCCTCATGAAGAGACTGCAAGACAGCAGTCTCTGGTGGATTTAGAGCTCTGAGCAATGAGGGGATAGCCATTTTGCTCAAACCACAGTGGATACCTTCCAATGAGGAGATTATTTTTGGAAATTGCTTGGGACTCCAATTAAAAAATATTGCTGTTTTTGTAAACATGTGTGATGGAGGAAAAAATAATATGTTTTGGGAAATTCCTCCTATAGTATTTTCTTAGTCGGCAAGATTAGAATCTAAACTAACCTGAAAGCTGTCTAGATGTATTTGATTATCCACTCTTGGTTATGCTGGTTTGGGAAGATTGAAATTTTACTCTAACATTTAGATGACATCATAGTATAAAAAGAGAGCCAGGTTGATGTAGTGGTTAAAGCACCAGACTAGAATCTCAGAGACCATGATTTCTAGTCTGCCTTAGGCACAAAGCCAGCTGTCTCTCAGCCCTAGGAAGCAGGCAGTGGCAAGCCACTCCCCCCCCCAAAAAAAACTTGCTGAGAAAACTGCAGGGACGAGTTCAGGTAGTAACCAGGAAGGGCACAATATACACATAATACATACATGTGGTATAGAAAGCTTGCCTATATTATTCCACCTCATGATCTTGGTTTTACTCTTTTTTTAAACCAATA
Source organism: Thermophis baileyi (assembly GCA_003457575.1). NCBI lineage: Eukaryota > Metazoa > Chordata > Lepidosauria > Squamata > Dipsadidae > Thermophis > Thermophis baileyi. The sequence continues at coordinate 4,962,114 of QLTV01004086.1, forward strand.
TTTTTTTTTTTTAATAAAAGTGTTTGTTCATTGAAAGTACCTGTAAGAAACTTTCCTATTAAGAATGTGAATTGGTATTTGTTTTTGTTTAAAACCACAGGCAGAGGAGACCTTTTTGAACTGTTGCTTCTTACATCAGTGGCAAAATTGCTTGCCTTGGAGATGTAATTGGCAGGTTTCTCTAAACTGTCTTGACAACCTCTGGTCATGAAATGGAAAAGCCAGTGACTGACTTTCAAAGGGCTTTGTCCTTGCCAATGATTAGATACAGAAATCTGGAATAGGTCACTTGGCTTGCTACTTGTATCTGCTATAAAGCTAGCTGAAATTCAATAGGAAATCACAGAAGAAAGCTGTTCTGTTCATAATATGCCCATAGAAACAATCTCTGTCCCACACAAATGAGTGAATCTGGGTGATCTCTTTGGCCTAGTAGCAGGGGAAAAGGTGGACAGGAAGACTACAAAGCTTTAAAGGTAAGAAGACCTCTTGGTGGTTACCTACATGGCACTTACCTTTTATTGTGTACCGTTCAATATTCACATGAATGAAAGGTACATGCTGCCATAAAAGCAGAAGAACAAAAAGGCAGAGAATGTGGGTGAGTGGGTGGGGGGAAATAGGTTATGGAAAGCATATGTGTGGTTGCAGAGGAGGAAACGGTCCAGGAATCTTAATCTGGATTGGTAATGTACGTCCTCCCAATCTACAATTGTTTCAATCAAATCTGGAATTATGACTGAATTTTCCTCGTAAAAAGAAAGGAATGGAGGAGAAAGCAAAGGTGCTTGCCAACAGCCATTCCCTGCTAGCCCCAGCGCTGTATCTGCTATTGGTCTGGCCGGTCATGGAAAAGTAATCTTGGGCATGCATTGCACATGGTTTACTACACCAGAGACAGTGTGATGCCTGCTGTTCTTTCAGCAGCTTTTCAGTGGCAACGAGGCTAGAAACCTTTGTGACCCTAGCAAATTCTCTCATTGTAGTTTTCTACCTTGGTGTGCCCAGCTTCCATGTTCAATGACCGCATTGGGTAGGTTGTCATTTTATGTTAGATGAAATCCTTTCCATGTGAACTGGTGGCAAGTCTGATCACTGACATCGCCAGTTGGGCTAGAAAGATTGCCATCTGAGGAGTCACTGCTAGCAGACAATATTAAATTACAGGGTAGAATGGTTTGACTCAGAATAAAGCAATTTTCTTTGCCAAGAACTTTCCTTCCGTTAAGAGTTTCCGACACCAACCTTGGGCTTTATTTGTTTGCTCTTTCATTGAACTACCTCGTTCGTTCGTTCGTTCATTCAGAAATATTTCAGAGCATGGTGAGAAGCCAGCTTAATTCTTCTGATTACTTCGTTTCCTCTGTCTAATGGTAAGGCTGGCCCCGCAGGTGGCAAAGGTTTATCAGTGAAAATGGACTATTCTCAAATAATGCTTTGTTCAGATAGATTTTTTTTAATTAGTCATAATTACACTTCTGTTCATACAATTATTGCTGTTAAGTAGTTGTGTGACTATGAGGATTGAATAGCTGGGTATTTTTCATTGCTCCTGATGTAGAATAGCAATTTTAATCCATATTTGTGATAGTAACAACACTCCAAGTTAATTAAACCTGAATACAAAAATCCTGTATTATTAAAATGCTACCGTAAAGCAAGGAACATCATCTTTTATGCAGTGTATAAATGGTTATCCAGAATGTGGTCATGATTTTTGTCTTAGACTATTGTGGAAAAATCTATCATCAATTGTATTATTGGGCAACAGCACTGGGAACAGAAGGATCTTGAAAATAATCATACTTGGATGACAGTTTTATGCAGAAGTGGGAAGAGCCATTCTGCCAAAAGCAGGAAGTTGGGAGAAACATAAGTATTTATTTATTTATTTGATAGATTTCTATGCCGCCCAACTCCCAAGGGACTCTTACAATCAAGGATACTGAAAACCTCTGAGAATGAGATCCATTAAGACTGAATTCGATTATCAGGAGGTATAGAACATGTGAGAATTGGGTTCTATCTGTATTAGTCATGGGGATGAATCAGTGGTGGGATTCAAATTTTTTTACTACCGGTTCTGTGGGCGTGGCTTGGTGGTTGTGGCGTGGCGTGGCTTGATGGGCGTGGCTTGGTGGGCATGGCAGGGGAAGGATACTGTAAAATCTCCATTCCCACCCCACTCCAAAAAGTCAAGAAAAAACAGTATGGGACGCTATGTAGATACAGAGGCCTAAAAAAAAACCCCCTCCCTATTAACAGCCAATAAAGATTTGATTCTGCCAAGTCACTAATTGTCTAACTTGGAGGGACAACAGAACACAGGAAACAGGAGAAGACAAATAAGATTGGCATAGAACTGTTTGGGCTGGTACACTGTGATGAGAAACTCTACTGATGTGGCTTCTCCTGGCATTACGACCCCAAAACTTCCTGAATTTCTTTAGAGCAGACAACTTTTGCTGTCTACATAAAATGTATGGATAGATGAAAGGCATGTGTTCAACAGTCTTTCCTAACTTGGTGCCATCCCAAAGGGATTGGAGTCTAGGGCAAGTGGAAGGGTCCAGTTTGGGGAAGGCTTAACAACTTGTAAGTCTTTAGCTACCCTGAAGAGAAGATACAGCAAGATAACTGCTATGTTAGGAAAAGGAGGCAGGAAAAACCTTGGATGGAGTATTTAGTCGCAATACATCCCTGCAGAGGAATGTAGGGGCGAAGGAAAGTGAGCTGTAAAATGGGGCCACTGTAGAGAACTCTGTTGTTGACAGAAAATGGGGTTGGTAAACCAAGCATTGCCTTGCATTGCTGCATGAGTACCTGTAAAAGGTAGTTTTCTGAAAAGCTGACTCCTAACAAAAGAAGAACTGAATCACAGTGTGGATGAGACCAAGCCTTGTAATGAATCATTCTATTATCACATGGAATCTGTCTGTCACCTGCAGGGTGCAATAGTTATCTTAAGGCAACCCCAACATGAAAGATCAAGTGCAGCATATTTAGGTGACCTCCTTTGGTATAACAAGACCAATCATCCTATTTAGAGGCAATGTATCTTTTAAAGAGATTTTGTTTTAACATCTCTGTATTTTCTGTTGTTGGTGCAAAGCTTGCACTTGCATCTATTTTTGGAGCACACTCTTCATCTACGCCATTAATAAGGGGATGGATCTTAGCTATAGTTACCTGTAGCTTGTTTCCAAGCACAGGCATGATCAGAGAGGTAAAGTTAAAATCAGTAACATGGTGGATGGTGCATCCCAATGGAGGCCTTACTCCTTTTGAACATGTGTATTATGCACATACAAACGGGGGAAGACTCGTAACACAATGCACTGTCATCATCTTGCTGACTTTTAACCCCATCCCATGCAAGGACACCTATGTTTCCAGCTTATACTTTTAGCTCCTGCTGCTGCAACATACTGCTGGCTGAACATTGATAGGAGAGAGGCAATTGGAATATGTGATCTCTAGACTGCCTTGGCTATCAGGGCATTTCCAAATCCAAACCAAAGTCCTGGTCAATGTTTTAAAGCTTAAATTGCCTGAGACCAAGTTCCCTGAAGAACTTCTTCACCCAATATCAATCTGCCTTTACTTTATATTAGGATTGGAATCCCTTCTCTTTGGCTTTTTTGAGAGCTTTTACATTCATTAACATGAGAAAGGGTGATCTCTCCGTGATAATCTTCTGCTCTTTGGTCTAGCTTTGGAATTCATCAGGTCTTACTACAGGTAGTCCTCACTACACTGACAGTAATTGTGACCAGGAACTCCATCACTAAGAGACACAGTCATAAAGTGCAATTTCATGAGACCATGTCAACTTACGATAGCAGTTCCAGCAGTCCCAATTGCCATCGTTAAGTGAATCTTGCATGGTTGCAGCACCCTGTGGTCATGTGATCACCATTTGCAACTTATGGCCAGCTTCCTCATTGACTTTGCTTGTCAGAAGCTGGCAATGAATGTCGCCAATGATAATTACATGATATGGGGTCACTGAAACAAAGTAATTGGGAGCCGGTTGCCAAACAACCAATCATGTGATATGACTGCGTGGCAATAGCTACAAGTACAAAGACTCTGCAATTCATTCAGCACCACCATAACTTTGAACAGTCACTGAATAAACCCACATTAAGCAAGGACTATCTGTGCTGCCCAGTTGTAAGAAAGTCCTAAGGACATAATTGCACAAGACTTCCTTTTCTTCCCTTCTTTGGAGCTCTGATCTAAACTCCCTCCGGAGTTATTTCTCTCAATCAGAAAAGAAGTCAGGTGAATGACTGATTTGGCGGCAGGAACCATTCATCTTTGTGGATTGTTCCTTTAAAGCAAGATATGGCAACACCGGGTCATCAGATGTTTGTTTATTTATTTATTTATTTATTTATTTATTTTGTCAAGCATGTATATGATTACAGGTAAAGTATAAATATTAATGTGAGTATATAATAAGTACAAACATAGTTTGAGTACATATTTTTCGAGTACATATTTTTCGAATACATGGGGACTTTAGGACAGGGACGGTAGGCACGCTGGTGCACTTATGCACGCCCCTTACAGACCTCTTAGGAATGGGGTGAGGTCAATGGTAGTCAGTTTAAGGTTAAAGATTTGGGGGTTTGGGGAAGAAACTACAGAGTTGGGTAATGTGGTAGGACATTGTATCATATAATTTTGTGTGCTACACTTAGGTCAGATCGAAGGCGGCGTAGTTCTAAGTTTTCTAGGCCTAAAATTTCAAGTCTGGATGCATAAGGTATTCTGTTGCAAACGGAGGAGTGTAGTACTCGTCTCGTGAAATATCTCTGGACATTCTCAATTGTATTAATGTCCGATATGTAGTGTGGGTTCCAGACAGATGAGCTGTATTTGAGAATTGGTCTAGCAAATGTTTTATATGCTCTAGTTAGAGCATATAATGTTGTTAGGCTGCAACTCTCCCTCTCCTGGCATTGGCTCCTGAGAACAGGAGATCAGCAACATCTGAGGGAACCATGCATTCCTTATCTATTTTGTAAGGCTTTTAGCTTACCTGAAAAACTCCGCTCTGCATAGCTGCTATGCGTGACTTACAGAAAATAACAGGTGACACTTTTCAAAGGATGAAGAGAAGTATGTCACTCATTGGCTTCAACTGATAGAGGGGGAGTGACAAAAATAGGCAAGTGTCAGAAGTGGAGTCTAGGGGCTACTACAGCAGACAAACAAGCATTTTGCCCTTACATTGAACATCCTTCATGCTTTATGAACACTGTTTAATCTTCAAACCATACGTCTCTCTGGTTAAAGTAACATGTGTTTCATGTTCTGAAAGGTTAAGGTCCAAAGACCTTCTCAGCTTTTCTTTGGCAGACAGAGAAAATAAAGTGGTTTTTTTTTTTTTTAAAGAACTTGGAGATTTACAGAGTAAATCTCTGGCTCTGTAAGTGGCAAATCACTGCATTTGCTGAGAAGCTGAGGGAATGTTTACTTAGCTCGTAATTCTTTTCCCTCAAATGCAGAGTTTCTTCTGACCTTGGCGGCCTTTGTAAAGAACCAAAACTGATGGAGTCAAACCAAGTTAAGCTTCCCCCTGGTGCGTTACTCATTTCATGGAATACAGTCTCTGCGCATTGTATATAGTCTATCTTCAATATGGGGAATTTCCATAGCATTTCAAATTCTCCTTCAAAGCATAGGCAAAGTGGTTCCATGTGGTATATTAAACTTTCTTGCAGGAACTGAAAACTTAAATGTACATGTGCTTCAACTAACTCCGGGCTAAAGCCTGTTCTGTTATTGACGTGGATGGCTATAGAAATTGAATACATAAATTTAAAAATCCTGATTATTTCCCCCCTTTAGCAGAATACGATGTACAAAGAATATTAATACTACAGTAAAGGCCAATCCACCTGCTCAGATTGTGGAATGGAGGTTGAGCAGATTGGCAGCTACAATACTGGAGTAAAATTTTGCTGCAGTAAAATAAATGAGAGGCTTGCTTCTGAGGTAATTAGGAATGGAATGGAAGCTAACAGTTCTGATTCTCTGCTTGTCTATGGAGATTCTCAGCCATCCATGTCATAACTGGAGTTTCTGGTTTTTCTTTGAAGACATTTCGCTTCTCATCCAAGAGGCTTCTTCAGCTCTGAGTGGATGGTGAGGAAAGGAAGGATTTATACTCCTTGCAGACAGCTGGTCATTTGCATTCTTTTAGAGAGTCGTTGAGGCCACCTGGAGGTTTATCTGTGTCGTCAGGATCACCTGAGTAGTGCAAATGGGTGTGCAGCCTTCTTCGAACTGTTGAAAGGACTGTGTTGTAGACTGGAGATAGATGATGTTCTCTGCTTATTTGCATGTTCCTTCCTTTTCTCTTGGTCGTTCTTGTCTTTTCTAAGCTTAGGTCTAGGATTTGGTACAATCTAAACCTTCCTTCCCCTATTTTCCCCATAACAACCACCCTGTGAGTTGGGTTGGGTTGAGAGAGAGTGACTGGCCCAAAGTCATCTAGCCAGCTTTCATATGCATTGTTTGTGGGATACACATGCACAACAGGTGGAAGTTTGATCACACCATCCTGGCCTCCATCTTTGCTCTTTTACCCTACCATGCAGATACCTCTTTGCACTGGACATTTCTTCTGCTGAAGGCTAGAGTGTCCCCATTCCTTTAAGAGAATATTTTAGTACATTTGCTCAAAAATGGCAGTAGTATCATTTATACAGATACCTTTTAGGTTAACAATATTCTCCTCAAAGCAGCTTCCAGCAATAAAATTCTATTCACCAAAAAAAGCTGATTTCAATAATGGATTGATGTCCCAGATAGGTGAACTATGTATAGAGATTCAAAACGCTGAAGCTTTTCTCGAAGGCAAAATGGCAATATCTGCTTTAAAAAGGCGGCAGGCCAGGGGTGGGTTCCTCCCGGTTCGTACTGGGTCTCCCGAACCGGTAGCAAGGTGCTGGTGATGTCATGATGGCGTCGTGGACCCACCTTGGTCGGTGCCGGTCCGTGGGCGCCACCATTTTTTTTCCGGGAATTTTTGGTGGCTTTTTTTTCATTTTGGGCTGTTTGTGCTCTGCTGCTGCTTTGGAAAGGGCCCTCCCACCCGCCCCCGGGTGAAGGCTGTCCTTTATTCTTTGCCCGAAGCACAGCTGATCAGCTCCTCAGCTTGTTTCAGGCAGATTATAGTCACTGAGCATGCGCGGACACAGAATTGCACTGGGGGAGCACGCGCGCGCGTAACCCTAAGCCACGCCCACAGAGTGGTAGCGGAAATTTTCGGAACCCACCCCTGCGGCAGGCATACGTTAGCATTTTTGCAATCTTTTTCAAACAGATCTTATTCTTGAGCCATAGTTAAAAGCAAGAGCTAGCAAAGAAGCTGGTACCTGTAGTGCTTTGGCTGACAAGTTAGCTTCTTAAAGAGTACTGTTAATCTGATGTGAACATTTGCCAAGTATTTGTTCCTCAACAAGAAAGCTTCCCTTAACTGCTAACATTACTGGAAGGTGAAGCTGACCTGAAGGAAGATAAAACTGTCAGATCATCTAGGAATCAGGAAGGGGCAAATTAGCCTGAAACCCAGATAATTTTTGCAAGTAATGGGGAAAAGTATATAAGGGGAAATTCCATCAATCAATCAGAATAGAGCTGGAAGGGACATTGGAGGTCTTCTAGTCCAACCCCCTGCTCAAGCAGGAGACCCTACACCAGGGGTGTCAAACTGGCAACCCGCGGGCCGAATGCGTCACACACAGGCCATGCCCACCCCAGCTCTGTGAATGGGAAAAACACTGCAAAACGTCACGTGATGGCAACGTGACGCGGTGAGTTTGACATCCGTGCCCTACACCATTTCAGACAAGTGACTGTCCAGTCTCTTCTTTTAAACCTCTAGTGATGGAACACCCACGATTTCTGAAGGCCAGCTGTTCCACTGGTTAATTGTCCTCACCGTTAGGAAGTTTCTCCTTAATTCCAGGTTGCTTCTCTCCTTGATAAGTTTCCATCCATTGTTGTCCTACTTTCAGGTGCTTTGGAAAATAAGTTGGTTCCCTTGCGCCCCCCCCCATTACAGTCCTATGGGGTGAAAACCTACGTTTTGGGTTTGGTGTAACTCATCCATAATTTGTGGTCTTGACCTTGCATGCTGGTATTGGAGCATGTTTTTTTAAATGGTGGAATGCATACCTATAAGGGTGGGTGGCGCCCAGGACCAGGTCTTCCCTGCCCTGATCTAGTCGCTGTAAAGTTTGCCAGCAGACTGCAAAACTATCTGTCAGTCTCTTCTTGTTTATTTTATAGCTCCCTGTTTTTGTCTGTTTCTTCAGGCTTGCAATTCTTAACCTTTTAGGAGTATAAATTATTTATGCACCTAACTCTGTAGGCAGGAGATGGATTGTGAGATGATGCTAGAGATTTTGTTGTGTTGTATCCCCAGTTTGATTTTTTTTTTAAATTTGGAGGCTAAGAATTTGTTTATTTAAGAATGGTTCATTTAAGTTTGCATTTTGAAGTTTGTTTAACTTCTTAAAACAAGTTTTTTTTTTTTAAAAAAACTCTTCTATAGAACAATGAAGAGAAGGAAAAATGGTGCAGGGATTATTGCTTGAAAGCTAAATCATTGATGGTATGGGATATCCCACAAGGTTTTATATTCTCTTGTCCTATTTTAACATCTACATGAAAGTGCTGAGGGAGGTTCTTTGGAGTAGGCTGCTATCAGTATGCTGATGAGACTAAGCTTTATTACTCCCTACCATCTAATCCCAAGAAAACCATCAGTTCCCGTGAGTGTTGATTAATCTCAGTAATAAACTGGATGAGAGAGAACAAGATGAAATATGTATAAGCATATTGGAGAAGCGGGACTTAGGGACTGACACAAAGCCAGTTTTGGAAGTGGCTGCACTCCCCCAGAAACAGCTGGTCTGCAGCGGGTGTGTGTGTGTGTGCTTTTTGACCCCAGCTGTCAGTGGCTGTATAGAGGGTAGCTATGGTGAAGGAAACATTTGCACAACTGCAGTTTGTGTATTAACTAAGTCCCTTGGGAGTTGGGCGGCATACAGATTTAATAAATAATAATAATTTAATAAATAATAAATAATAACTACAACATTTTCTGACTCACATTTCCAGGCATACGTTACAATGCATCTTAACTCCTGCAATGTGCTTTTTTAAAAAAAAAAAACAAAAAACAAAAGCTCTGAAAAGTATTTGGAAATTGCAAACCTGGTGAAAAAACATGGCAGCTGGAGCATATTTATACTGAAAGCTCTGCACAGGTTGTGAAACCCATAAGGAGCACAGTTTAAGGTGTCAATATGGACGTTTTGAGGCTCCACGTTACATTTAAAATAATGTTAGTGTGTTCCATATGCTACCGACCACACTGTGCTTCGCTACTTTGTTATTGCTTTTTTGGATATGGAGTGTTTCAGAATGAAGCTGAACTTAACTATGAGAGCTAGTGGACCTCTGTTGAGTTTATTGCTCCTGAGTCAGCAAGACAACAAAATAGACCAGCTCAATCAGGAATGACACAGATTCATTTCTGAGAGAACAGTTACTTTCCTCTGTGTTCTCAAGACAAGGAGTGGGGAAGACTCCACAGGAAATCAATAACCTCCTTGGTACCTTTTTAAAGATGTGGGCCATGCTATTAATTGGTACAGGTATTTTTCACCCATACTGGCATTAGTGTCACTTCAAATCATGGTTTGATTCCAAATGTATCTTTTTTTTTTCAAAAAGCTTATCCGTTAGAATGCATATAAAACAAACATAAGAATAATGATGACATGGAACATTCTTAAGCAAAAGTAGACAACATATAAGCAGGGATGAAATCCAGCAGGTTCTGACAGATTCTGGAGAACCAGTAGTGAAAATTTTGAGTAGTTCGGAGAACCGGTAAATACCACCTCTGGCTGGCCCCAGAGTGGGGTGGGAATGGAGATTTTGCAATATCCTTCCCCTGCCATGCCCACCAAGCCATGCCCACCAAGCCACATCAGGCCCACCAAGCCACGCCCACAGAACCGGTAGTAAAAAAAAAATTGGATTTCACCACTGCATATAAGCAATTACTTCAATGTAAGACAGGAGGTATGAAAGACATGCCTCATTCAGGCAATGAGAATAAAATGATTTCAGATCTTCTAAACTATAGCTAAAAGCAGTTGGATCAGAGGTGGGTTTCAGCAGGTCTGACCAGTTCTGGAGAACCGGTAGCGGAAATTTTGAGTAGTTCAGAGAACCGATAAATACCACCTCTGACTGGCCCCGACCCCGTCTATTCTCTGCCTCCCGAGTCCTAGCTGATCTGGAGGAAATGGGGATTTTGCAGTAACCTTCCCCTGGAGTGGGGTGGGAATTGAGATTTTACAGTATCCTTCCCCTGGAGTGGGGTGGGAATGGAGATTTTACAGTATCCTTCCCCTGGAGTGGAGTGGGAATGGAGATTTTACAGAATCATTCCCCTGCCACACTCACCAAGCCACGCTCACCAAGCCACGCCCACCAAGCCACGCTCACAGAACAGGTAGTAAAAAAATTTGAAACTGAGTTGGATAGTTGTATTTTGCCAGAGGCCTAAGACAGATCTTTTTATGAATTTTGTAAGAATAATAGCCTATGGAAATCTCGAACTGGATTCAGATTTATTCAGTTTAATTGGCCGACAGTGAAAGCAGTTGAGGTTTGATTTGATTATCTATTAGAGGCCTTGGAATGTTCCTGTAAACAATTTAATACTGCCAAATTTGGTAAACATAATGGTATAATATTATATTTATTAATATATATTGATACAACCAAATCCTCAAGGTTTGGGGATTAACAATCCTTGACCCTTAATTTGCCAGTATGTAAAGATACAGTAAATTCTGTGCTAGACTGATTTTAGGGAGGGTCAATCCCTTATTAGCCATTATTGTAGGGCAGCATTTGAGATTTTATCTTAGAATATGAGTTTCTTTATATGCAGCTTTTACAGATATGAAAGCAGCATTTGATTTTATTTCCTGAATATTATTTATGCGGGGTTGGTATTATGCACAACTTACATTGTGGTTCTTCCTTGAAAATCACATGCAGTCTTCAAGGGCACTTATTAAACACTGCTCTAGCCCAGAAAGTTGTTGGAGAAGGTTGTATCTTTGATTTAATTTGATTTAATTTTCATTTAAACGATGAAATGAACAATCTGAATAATTTGAATTTCCACAACTCTAAATTAGTAGGAAAATGTTTCCAGTTTAGTCTATGCAGACAATATGGTAATTATTTCTAGTATCCCCATAGGATCCAGAAGAGCCTTGGGGGCCCTCATTCAGTATAGCAAAGAGAATCAGCTGGAGATAAATGATAAAAAGACCAAAACCGTTGTAACTGCCAAGAGACTAAAGATCTACTGGTGGCAGATCAATGGAAATTTAATTGAACAAGTGCCGCACTTCAAATATCTGGGGATGATTTTCTCTCCTTCTGGTCATGGGAGACTCATAGAACATTTGTAACCCAGAACGATCAGAGGAGTACTTCTGCTGCCATTAAACTTCTTTTGGGATAAAGGAAGCTATTATGTCCCCATGACTCTCAAACTTTGATGCCGGATCTTTGGTACAACTTTTATTTGGAATGTGGTGAGGCTCTTTTTCTGACTTTCCTTCCCTGGAGATTGTACATTTTGTTAAGGTCTGTCTTTCAGTCACTTATTTGGTCTCAAGTACTAGATAATATTTGGAGGGTGGTGTGATAAAAGTGGAGGCAAGAGTTAGGGTTAATCTGGTTAAGATTACCTCCAGTAATGTTTGTAGATGGATGCCAAACTTTATGAGAGAAAAAAAATGCTGTTATTGAAGTTATCTTTACTTGGATTATCTACTATGATCCATGGGATAGGACCAGTAAGAACTCTCCTAATGCAATTTATAATGGACTAGTAGCCGGATACCTGTGCTTCGCTACGAAACTGAACTCCTTAGAATGTCTAAACTCCCAGCCTGCAGGCCGGATGAGTCACACGCTGGCCACGCCCACTGGCAGTTGGAACAGAGTTCTTTTCAGGTGGGGAGGGGGAGTAGAATGTCTAACTCCTTAGCATCAGAACGTGTTAATAATAATATAGGAAATAACTAATGATCTGATGGTCATTTTGAAAAATCCTTTCTTAGCAAGTACCTAGAAGCCAAGAGGAACATACGTGCCAAGTTTCAAGTTTGTAGGCTTTACGGTTCTGGAGATTTTGTGATGATGCGTGAGTGGCATTTGGCTTTTATATATATAGATAAGGAGCATCAGTCTGACTGGTTGGAGTCCCAAATCTTTCTACTAGTGAAACTGAAAATACACAATAATATCTGCTACATATGTTAAAGGCCTCTACACACAGAAGGCCCTTCATTTTGTTTATTTCAGTACCATCCACTTTGTTGTGCTAGAGCATGGGTGTCAAACTCGCCACATCATGTTGCTGTCATGTGACATATCACAATGTTTTTTTCGCTTCGTGGAGCTGGCGTGGGCATGGCCTGCACGTGACGCATCCAGCCCGCAGGCCAGCAGTTTGACACCTCTGATCTAGGAACATTCATACATGAAGATCTCCTTTATAGGGTGCTTGTATTCCTGTGAGGATGGCCAAACCAAAGCTACTGACCAATTGGGCTAGAAACACTATTTTGATCTCAGTTTCTTTGCCATTTAGATCTGTAATTAAAAAAATACATATTATTTTAAGTTGACTAAATATTGTTTTAGGGTGTTTTAGTTCATTTTAACAAATTACCTTATAACTTTTAGATTTCTAGTTTCACTTATTTCTGTTTTCTAGCTTCATATGTTCTCTAGTGTAGTTATTTTACAGTATAAATTTTATTGTATCCCTGATTCATAGAGTGACCTACTTTATACGTAGTTTTACAGATTTAATCATTTTACAATTTCATTAAAATTTATTATAAGTCCCCTTTAACAATCACCTGATTTTGTGCTGATTAATGATTCTGTATTGTCTATTTTATTATTTATGCTAGTTAAGAACCCAAACCAGTTAATTAGTTAATTTTTAAATGTTTGAACTTTGCTTCTGCAAATAACTGCAGTCACAATGTTACATTTTAAAAGGGACCTTCCTAACATTGCCTGCTTTTTTCGCACAAACAGTGCTAGGTATTCCCATATGCATGTTTTAGATACAGCTGATATTTCATTACTGTTCTTCTGAACAGTAGTTGCATTTCAAAGAAACATCTCCAGTGCTGTGCCTCTCACCCAAAAGGGCTCCAATGTAAATCCCTCCTTGAATGCTTTCAGAAAGCTTGCTTGAGCTATCAATCAAAGAGCATTGGTGAAGTATTCCATCTTTTTTTTTAAACTTTTTTTTTTGTCTCATCACTTACTAATTATTTAGTCAGTTGGTAAACTTTCCTTCCTTTCAGTGGGTGGGAGAGGATTTTGCTGTATTGTAAAACTGTACAAATGTTTATCATTACAGTACTTGTGTTAAATTTTAGCAGATCCAGTAACGTTCCCCCCCCCCAATTCTCCTGACCCTTTAGCTTTCACTCAACAATTGTTGCTAGGGAAGTAGGTTCTTTATCCCACATGCAAGTAACTCAACCCTGCTGGGTTTTTAATTCATTGGATGCCAGTGATATCAGATCTGGGAAGCTGATACACGTGAAGAAATGCAAGCAAGAACGGAAAATCCCATTAATTGATGATCAGAGAGAGAAAGACTATCCCTAATGGATTCTCCTTCATTCTTTGACATGACTTCTTTGATCCTGTTGTAGTAGACTGGCACATTATTCAACATCCTCTAAGTTTTTTCAATCTTGCTGGCTGGGGAATTATGGGTGTTGAAGTCCACACTTCTTAAACTTGCCAAGATTGGAAAAAATCTGCTCTAAGTTCGTTTGCTATGATAGAAAAAAATGCAGCCTTGGCAAGAAAATAGCAGTTCAAGAGATGCAAAATATAAATCAGATAAACAGGATTAAAAAAAATTGATCCTAATCCAAATGCCCTTATTTTTGTGGCTAGCTGCTTTCTCCATCTCTCCAATGAGATTCTTTTAATAGATCAGTCATGTCACATTTTGACTGAAAGAGCAGAACATCTTATGTTGGAATAATTTTCAGAACAGACATACTAATGACACTAAGCTAGTTTTGTGTAACACAGTTAGGTGTCCATTTGTGAGGTATGGTAATTAGTGTTCCTGTTTGTCTATTTATTAGGAACTGAAAAGAGACTTGTCTGTATTCCTACAGAATACGATATCAAGCTTGTTTTTTTTAAGCTCAGAACTATACTATCTGGAGTAGCAGCCCACATTGTCCTCATCTTTCTCCCCATTAAGGTTTCCCAATACACTTGATATCATTGCAAGCTTATCTGGCCAAGGAAACTGATCACACTAGGAAAAATTCATTGCATAAATGATGAAGCTACATCGTGCAATTTGTAGACATTAAACAAAGCAAAAAGAAGAGGCAACATCTTTCAATGAGAACAATATGGTAGGCATATTAAAAAGGAGGTAGATCTATTTTACTATAAATTTATATTTATCCGAATGGAAATCTATCCCACCTATAATGTAGCTGTAAGAAAATAGTAATAAAGGCAATGTTTTTTTCTGTCTAATTCTGGCCTTGGGATGGGGGAATCATCTTACCAGAGGTGGGTTCCTCCCGGTTCGGACTGGTTCTATAGAACTGGTAGTAACTTGGCGGCCTGGGTCGCTAGAACCTGCAGTGACCCACGCCTGCCACGCCCCCAAACTGGTTCTTTCGGCGGCGCCATAGGCGGCACCATCTTGTTTTTTGCTTCTGCGCATGCGCAGCTTTTTTTTAAGCACTGCGCATGTGCGAAGTGCGCCCGTGCGACACGACACTGAGCGAACCGGCAGTGAAGGAAACCAGAACCCACCCCTGCATCTTACAGTTCATTTCCTTTGGGAATGTGAATATGTTCTGCTCTTAACAAGAGTGTCCAAGGTATCTTACATTTAGGACCGACCTGTTTATAAAATAAAGCCTAAACAAAGCGAGAGCTTGGGCCAGAATTATTTGCACACTGAATGCAGACAGAAAGCAAGGCAGAAACCAAGCACGGGCCTGAAGCTCAGCAGAACCGAAATGTCTTCCCCATATGACCCACAATCATAAGGATCAAACAACTGAGCTCTTCTGGAGAACAAATAGGATAATTATTAGGGGATAATATCCTAGTATTGGTCTCTTGATTGAAGTGACATAAAAGCATTTGTATTAAATTCAAATTTGTAGAATTGTCAGTATTAACATTTTGGAAAGACCCCCCCCCGAAATATGTAACTCATTAAAAAAAATCATACAAAGGTGTAGAGACAATAAAATCAGGAGCCAAGTCAATGAGTTACAAAAATATTACCATCAATCTTTGATGGTTTCAAAATCCCCAAAGTTCTGGCCTTAATTATTCCATTTTTATGTTCTAGTTTGTAGACTGAATGGATCCAAGGCATACCTGTCATTTTATGTGTTTTCTTCTCAGAAATTCTGCTCAATAGAATTTATCCCCAGTTCAGAGCTGAGTGAACATTCAGCTCTGACTATAGCAGGATTGCCTTTTTAAATTTCTGTAGCTTAGGGCTACCAGAACAGGGCTGCAGAAATCCAGATGAACACTAAGCTGTCAGCAAAGGGTTAGAGTTTATGTAGCTCAGCTGTATTATAGTCCAATATACAGTAATTAACAGCTAAAAGTCTTTCCATCACTCCCTGCCTGAAAAGCTGCATCTTCTAAATGTCTGTATGTTGCTTTCTCACTGTATAGAGCTACAAGGTACAGAGTTATGCAATCATTAAAAGTACATTTACTCTGACGATTAAACAGGTTCTGGTAGAATTCTCTTGTGCCTGTCTTACAGAAGATAATGAAAAAGACATTGCATTAACACAGCAAACAAGCTGTGAAGGAAGCTTACACAACTTAGTCCTTTTTTCTTAACAAAATACAGTACCAATTACTTAAAGCCAGATTTATGCAATTATTATAAATAGCAGGGTGGGGGGGGTGGGGGAATCAAAATTTTCATGCTCATAAACAGCCATGCAGTTCAGGGTGCACAAAACAATTCATAATGTATCAAGTCTTGAAATGTTAGGAAGGCAATTGGCATGGAAGATTTTTTAAATGATGTAAATTTCAGGAGGATAATTCTGTTCAGTAGCTCATAAAAGAACAGTGTTAAACTTACCAACTCTGATTACCAGATGCTGGATACAATCATCGTAGATCATGTTTGTCAACTTTCCTTGGACCTCTTGTTGGATGAAGATGTGCATTTTGGCTTTGGCCTATCAGGCATGGCAGATTATTTTTAACAAGCTGTTAACTAAAATAGCTTAGGAATCTGCACATAGAGGGCTGTGCAACCAGTAAAGGAAAATATTGGTGGCTCAAGGTTGAGATGAGGGGTCCTTGGTGCTCTCTGAGCTTGCTTGTTTTCTTGCGGACATTTCATCACTCAAACTAGGTAACATCATCAGTGCTAGTGAGAAATGCAGTTTGCTGTCAAGCTTTATATTCTAGAGCACAGGTCACCAACCTGTGGTCCACGGACCACTGGTGGTCCGCGAGAAAATTTTGGTGGTCCATGGAGAAATCTTGGCCCCTGGGCTGGATATGGCTGAGAGCAATTAATCCAGTCCACGCGCGGGAACACAAGGCTGCACTGGCCAACATCACCCCGCCCACACACCAGCCCCCACTCTTAAGGCCAAGCGCAAACCTCACCTTAAGTATAGCGGTGCGAGCCACACAAGCTGGAACAGGAAGGTAAGACCAAGAACTCGCCGCGCTCAGCCGAACGGCTGCCTGGGGCGGGGGGAACTACAGCTACAGCTCTGGAATAAGGGACTGACTTTCCCAACAACATCAGCAAGCCACCGTCAAATAAGCTTCAATTATTTTGTAATAATTACACTAACTTTAATAATTTTAGGATGGAAGGTTGACTCAGCCTTCCATCCTTCCGAGGTGGGTAAAATGAGGACCCAGATTATTGGGGGCAATATGCTGACTCTGTAAACCGCTTAGAGCAGGGGTGAAAGCACTGTGAAGTGGTATATAAGTCTAAGTGCTATTGCTATTGCCTCAGCCTTCCATCCTTCCGAGGTCAGTAAAATGAGAACCCAGATTGTTG